>BQKN01000307.1:44211-66564 GCA_022839385.1 Asparagus kiusianus
GTGTCACAAGGATAACGAACTCTAACTCTATCTCCTTTACATTAGTTGTTTTTTGTTGTAGTGATTTGCTTGTCTTATTTTTATTGCACTATTATAGCCTTAAGACCCTAATCACCCCCCCTTTAGGTCCAACATTTTTCAGATCTGAAGACCAGCAGATCTTCTTTGAAGAGGAAATCTTCCTGCACTTGCGAGGGGAGGAGGATATGGAGGAGGAGAATGACAAGTACTCCTCATACTTCTGCTGGTCGAACTTATATTCGATCTCTCTATCAACCGGGATCTTGATCCTTGGTTGCAACACGACAGCCTCAGCAGAGAGGTTGTTGGCTCCCACTGTGGTCGCCAACGTGTTTGCGTCGAAAGTTGGTTTATTCATGGAACTCATTACAATTTAAATCGTTTACAACCAGTTCAAAAGGGTTAGTCTTTTTATAAGACTTTTGTTACACGAATAAAAATGAAAATACAACTCTCTAGAAACACACGCAGAGGACGTTTATCCTCTGCTGCTTGCGTGAGATCTTTGCCTATGTCGGGGACGCGCTAGTCCGTACACCATCGCGGATCAGATCCGGTTGACCCAAATAAAAAATCAATGCTATTGTTTCACAAAGGAAACAATTGCAAAAGTAAATAATCTCAACAAAGTGAGATTACTGTTCTTCTCGAGATCAAAACAAAGTCTGATATCAAGGAATGATGAAACGAACCTCAGATCCTTCGAATAGCTTCCTCTTTATGCTGAAGTTCGCCAAGATCTGCTAGCCCTCCTCTAAAATTCATGGTTCACTCTCCAATTTGACAACACCTCGCCTCTAATTTTTAGATCCCCCGTATATAAGGCCCTAGGCTTGTATTTATAGGCTTCAGATGCAGTTTTTTTGGATAGGAACAAGTGATTTGGCCTTATCTTTGGTTAATAATCACTTAACCACGTTTAGGGATGATGTTAAAGCAGTTGGGGAGGTTCTGGGGCGAAAGAATCACGAGAATATTGTCAAAAACACGTTTTTGGTTGTTTCTGGGCGCGTGCTACCTTATGGTGGCTCGGCCTTGGCCGAGCCACCTGGCCTTAGCCAAGTCGTTTTGATGCGACTCGGGTGCCAGGGCTTCTCTGGACTTTCCGGTTTGGTCTTGTTCCGCTATTTTGCGCATTTCATCGTTCCGTTGACTTATATGCTTCGCCAACTCGCTTCGTGAGCTCGTTAACTTTTTTTACGGCCTCGGATGATCTCGTTTGATTCGAATGATGATGTTTATCGTTTTCACTTTATCTTGAACTACGTGCAGGAACTCATAGACAATTTTTGACGCCCAATAACTATCAGAAGTTATCAACGTGCTCAATTGAAAAACTTATGGTATATAAATATCATAAAAATGACATGTGACATTGAAGTGCCCAAATGAGAATTAGTATTTAAGTGCCGTTTAGCCACACAGAAATTCCCGGAGCAGCCGGTCCAACCGCCCCTCTATTCCTCTAAATGACGAAGATCACCTCTTTATAAAATTCCGATCGAATTTGGGTTTTTTAGGGGCTGTTTGGTTGGTTTCCTAAAAACCAAAAAAAAGGAAATTGAGTCATGGAAATAAAAAAAGTGCAATTTCCACCATTTCCATCCCTAAAACTAACCCACAACATCCAATAAAATATTATTTTCATCATACAACTCATACACATCATCCAATAAAATATTATTTTCATCCAACAACTCATCTCATATCATCTAATAAAATAAACCAAACAACTTTTATGGGTCACATCATCCAACTCATCTCATCTCCATCTCATCTCATCTTTAAACATAACTCACATCATCCTATAATATTGTGACAACTCATCTCATCTCATCTCCATTTCATCTCCACCCATTTCCTCCAAAAAAACAAGGAAATTGATTTCCTTAAGTGTGGGTCACATCATCCAATAATATAATGACAATTCATCTCATCTCATCTCATCTCCTATTTTTAAGATTGAACCAAACACAAGAATAGGACCTATTATAAGAAATAAGTTTCTTATTCTTTGATTTCCTTCTTTTTAAACCAATCAAACAACCATCCAACAACTTTTCTTAAAAAATCACTCACATCTTCCAATAATATTGTGACAACTCATCTCATCTCATCTCCTATTAGGGTCTGTTCGTTTATTTCCTAAAAACCAAGAAATGGAAATGGAAAAGGTGAAAATCTCAAAAAGTACTATTTCCTCCATTTCCATCCCTAAAACTCACCCACAATATCCAATAAAATATTATTTTCATCCAACAACTCATCCACATCATCTAATAAAATATTATTTTTATCTAACCACTCATCCATCACATCTAATAAAATATTATTTTCATCTAACAACTCATCCATCATATCTAATAAAATATTATTTTTATCCAAACATCACTCAACTCATCTCTTCTTATTATTTCAAATCACTCATATCATCCAATAAAATATTATAACAATTCACCTCATCTCAATAACATTTCATTTTTTATTTTCATCCCAAAAAGTTGTGAAAACACTTTTCTTAAGTGTGGGTCACACCACCCAATAATACAATGACAACTCATCTCATCTCATTTCATTTCTTATTTTTAAGAAAAAACCAAACAAAAGAAAACAACAAACTACATGAAATAGGTTTCTTATAATTCATTTCCTTATTTTTTTTCGCCAACCAAACAACATCAAAACTAGTTTTCTTAAAAAATCACTCACATCATCCAATAATAATGTGACAACTCATCTCATCTCATCTCCATTTCTTTGATTTCCTTCTTTTTTTAGCCAACCAAACAATTCAAAAACCTATTTTTCTTAGAAATAGGTTTCATTTTCTTTGATTTCCCTCTTTTTTTAGGCAAACGAACAGACCCTTATTTGATTTCCTTCTTTTTTTAGCCAACCAAACAACCACAAAACAATTATTTAAGAAAATAGGTTTCCTATTCCTTGATTTCTTTTTTTTTTTTTTTGGCAAACAAACAGCCCCTTAAACATACTCGCTATTCCTCTTCTAACTATATATAGGTTATACAAGCTCGTAAAAAAGCTCTAAAATCCGTTTGTGATGTTTTTACGAAAAAAAATCCATCAGATTGTTTTGTGAAAATTATCCACAAATATTTTCTGGATAACCTTCCGGTCCCCCTTCATAATCACACGTCAGTGCCGTGAGAAATGTAAAAGTCCAACCTTTGACCTGACCAAATAAACCCCTTTATTAGTCATTCTCACCCTCATATATATATAAATATAATAATAATAATAATAGAAAAAAGGAAAAAAAAGTCTCCCTAAGCTCGGATCGAAACCCTCGATCAAATCCTCCATCGAAGAAGAAGAAGAAGAAGAAGAAAGGGGTTTCAATGGCGAAGCTCTACGTCGAGGCACGGCCGCCGGCGGATCTGAACAAGAACACGGAGTGGTTCATGTACCCAGGAGTATGGACCACCTACATCCTCATCCTCTTCTTCTCTTGGCTCCTCGTCCTCTCCGTCGCCGGCTGCTCCCCTGGCGTCGCCTGGACCATCGTCAACCTCGCCCACTTCGCGGTAACCGAGACCAGTCCTTGGATCTGTTGTATTTTGGTTTTTGTTTTGATTTGTTAGGGTTTTGGGTTGATCGTGTCGTCATACTTGCATAATTTGGGCTTGGAGGGTATTGGAAAGTTGGGCTTTTTGGGGTTTCTTTTCGTAAATTTGATCAAAATTGCATAGCTTGAATCATATAGGGTTAAAGGCCAATTTGGTCCCAGTAGCAGGGCTCATACTCAAATTGGTCCACTTTTTTTTTCCAACTTTGTGCTTTTACCCTTGTTAGATATAAAGTTAAATCCTTTTTTTAACTATCTTTTAAAAACTCCGTTAAGAAAATCTTTAAGCGACAATATTACGCTTCACGTAGAACCTAGCCTCCGCATACTCAAAAAAAAAAGAGACGATGTAAGGCATACCGATTACTTCCTATTCTTTTTTCGTTAAACTAACAAGGAAAATACCAAAAAAAGAAGAAGGAAAAACTCCCTCCCTCCAAAATTAGTAACCCTAAATTGATTATATAATCGAAAGAAGTTGTAACAACCAATCAAAGGCGAACGTGAATCTTGATATTTTTTTCACTGTTTGCTTACAGGAAACAATCTTTATAGTATGCTCCATAAATTTTCATTAGGATACTTTCAACAACTTATGTGCTATAGCGTCGGAGTTTATCTACGCTTCATAATTTTTTTTAAAGTAAAGAAATACACATACTTAATTGTATAAGAAAATAACAGAAAAGAAAGAGAGTACAAACAATAGATTTTGATGGTCTGAGCATCGGGGACTGAACTTATTACCAGATTAACTAGCTATTGTTTTTCAATCTTTTTTTAATAAATGGTGCTTTTCTTTTCATGAAAAAAAAAGGTTTAGAAGCTTTTCACAAACCTTCAAATTTCATAGTGAACACACCTATTCATGATTTTAAGATTAACTTTTTCCCCTTGGAATTTCTAGTTTCCTGAATCGATGAACAACATTTTAGCGGTATACATTTGTTTGTGCATGTCATTCTCTGATTGTAGGAAGATAATATAGTTTAATACTGTTAGATGCATTTTTGTAATGTTTAAGGACTTAAATTTCCATGAGAGTTTGTAGCATATTCAATGCATATATGTTTCCAACTAAAAACTAAGAAGAATTTTTATTTTGCAAGTTTTCATCTTAGTAATTTTGGATAATAAGATGTGGATAATGCCAAATAATCAATTTCTGTCATGACTGAAATTCCCTTATCCCCTTATTAATTTCCATAATTTTGAATTTCATATAACTTATGAAGAGTGGCATGAGGACCAAATTGAGAAAATATAAGTATAGGGACCCATTTGAGTATGAAGCTTGAGGGCAATATGGTCATAATTGAAAAATTAACACCCAAATTTTAACGAAAGTTATTAAAGGGCTCATTTTGTAACTGAGGTGCGGTACAAGGACTAAGTTGAGGGGACAAAATAGTGTAGATACCAATTTGAGTTTGAGGCCCTAGTACAGGGACTAAGTTGGCCTTTAACCCTTTAATATATACTACTTGTTAAAGTTCGGAAACATTTTTCTTGATAATTGGACAATTGGTGTAACTTGTTAGGGTCCTTTTCGTCCCGCATTGACTATATGGGTAGTCAATTATGGGTTTCATATGAGATTTGTGTTCCCTCCCTCCGACAACTAGCTTTTAGGATTGAGTTGCCCTAAGTGTCGGAGTTGTCCTCAATCTGTTATCAGATCCAATCCCACCTTTCCAGTTGTAAGCGAGCAGCTCTGGTGGTGATGCTAGCAGTAAATGATATGTTGGGAAGTCAATTGTGTGTTTATTATATATTTGTGTCCCTCCCTCTAAGAACTAGCTTTTACGTTTTAAGGAAGGGGTGAGTTCTCCTAGGTCTCTTGCGCAACTGTTTAAATGCGTAGTACAAATCAAACATAGATGATGTCAGTAGTGAGGATGTTAGGGGAACACTGAGATCAGTTTGAATAGAGAACAGAAAGCCCAATTATGGTGTAGAAGTTGAATGTAGGACCTTTATTTTAGGAGTAGACAACATATGACCTATTTGCAAATCAAACTAAGTTCCTTTTTTTAATATAATTCTTAAGTTTAACAGTCTGGAGAACTTCTTGAAACCCAGTGCTTTGATAACTTGTAAAATTTATCCACTTTATATTTTAAAACTTAAGCTTTTAGGTTGTGGAATGATAACGTACATCAAACTAATATAATTTTTAATACAATGTCAAATCAATTTATCCATGTCAAGTGGGTCTAACATACATTTTTTTTCATTGTTTTATTTTTCTATTAGTTAATTTGTTTTGTTTGTTCCTTTTGCCTATCATATTTTCTGTTGTTTAATTTTGTGCCCCAGGTAACTTATCACTTCTTCCATTGGAAGAAGGGAACTCCATTTTCTGAAGACCAGGGCATCTACAAAAAATTGACCTGGTGGGAGCAGATGGACAATGGCAAACAACTTACGCGTAATCGGAAGTTTTTGACTGTTGTTCCTGTTGTCCTGTGAGTATATCTCTTCCTCTTTTTTACGGATATTATTAGTTCATTGCATTAAAAATGATAAGACTCATTACAGGTGTGTAACAACATTTTCAAACATTTTCGATGAAAACTAATGCATCATTCTTTTATTTGAACATATGAACACATGGACCTTTATGCTTTTTTAATTCTCTTGGACTTGATGTTGCTATAGAGGGATAGCGACATGGTTCTCTTTGTATGTTTGCCCCTCTATGATGGTCACTTTTTACTATCTTTTCTTTCCTCTTTGCTCCTTGGTACCGGGGCTACTTACAATTTTGGATGTCATACATTTAAACATCCATGTTAAATATAGCCCTATTTAACAGATCATGAAAGATGTTGTTTTGTACTAGAACACCTAAACTGCAATCTATGAAACTGGACAATGACAAACCCATTATATAAGAGAACATGTGGATAGGAGCACAGCTACCTCCTTTCCCATATTATGACACGTAATTTTGAAATAAAGATGGCACCTGCTAGTAACACACTCATAAGCATGCATGTCAATAACTTTTGTACATCTTCCATATAGTCATCCTTTTTTAATCTAGTTGATAAAGAATAGATTTCATTCCTAGGAGCGCCATACAAGTGCTGTGAACTTTCTAAATTATGCTACTCTCTACTCTAGCACAAGATTTTTTTATTGACATTGAAAGAATATTATTATTTGATGGGAGGGGGTTGTGGGTATGTTTGTTGTTCCACATTGTGGCATTCTATGGGTAAATTTGAGGTTTGCACTGATAGGTCTGAATGCAATATTAGATCTTTCCATCGCCGCTGCTCATTATTGGTGGAAAGTTGAAAATGCGGAGACGTCTATGTTTTGTGTTAAAAAAATATATAATAAAACAAATATTGAACATATTTCATATCAACTGAAAGTGTACATCTAGAAGTGGATGTCTAGATACCTACTTACGTAGTTTATGATTACTTTTGTGACAAGCAGTTGCATGGACCATGTGTGATGCGGAACAAAAGTGATGATAAATAATGCTAGAGTAAACAGTACCCACGAACAATAACTTCTCGCTTGTTATTTTTATTTTTATTTTTTATCAATAAAAGGCCAAATAAAGAAAGATAAAAGATAAATAGGCTAGACCGGATTCACTCACAACATCCAACCTCTACAAACAATTAAAGAGGTCGATTTCACACAGGGACGCCTAATAAAAAACAATGGCTTCACGCCTATGGAATCACTCCAAACATCTCTCAGAATTCATATTTTATTCATTAATTTTCTCCTCCCCAAAATAAAACATTACAATCCTTTTTATAGCCATAAAATAAAATCATAATCCTAACTAATTACTAACATCAAATCTAACAAAATAACAAAATCAATAAAATAACAAATCTAACTAAAATAATAGATCCAATCCTAAAGAAATATCTTAAAATAATATTCTAAAAAAATCCTAACTAATGCGATCTTCTAGATGTCCTACAAAAAATCTCCTCCTTTTTAAATTCGACATCCTTGTCGAAAATGCTAACTGAGGTTGTAGGCTTCTATAGTGTCATCACGAAGGCTTTTTGATCTTGCTTGGGCTCAAGCTTTGACTCTAGCGATGAATGGAGATCATGAAGTAGATCCTTTTTTTTCTTTTTTGGAGAGAAGAAGAAAATGGAGATGGATCTTTAGGCTCTAATATCATACTGTGGGACGGAGAAGTGTCGGAACCCTCGGGTAAACAGTATCCGTGAACAGTATCTTTTATTTTCTTTTTTCCTTTTTTTATTTTTTATAAAATAAATGGCGAACAAAGTAAGATAAAATGAAGTTAGATCGGATTCACTCATAGACATCTAACCGTTAGTTAAGTCGGATTCACACGCTGATTCGGAATCACATCGAGAAACAGTGGCTTCCGTCTTAGAAAAATCGCACAAGATTTTCTTCAACTCAACTTTCATAAATTCTTCATAAGTACTCTACTATATTACCGAAATCTCCTCCCTCTTTTATAGAGTTTGGAATTCTTATCTAAAACAAATTCAAAAACTGATCCTATCTCTAAAACCAATTCAATCTTAACTAGAAAATAATCAAACAAACTCAATCCTAACACAGCTCAAATCAAAACAACTAAACAAAATAACTAACTCTCACCTATCTAAAACCAAAAAGAAATCTAAAATCATATCAAATCTATCTTCAATCCGGATCAAATTTGAATAGTGATTGTGTCCTACATTAGTTCTCCCCTTGTTGGAGAATACTCGACCTCGAGTATTAAATAAGGATAATATGATAAACTCTACAGCTTTTATGTATTTTGATTCAATAGTCTCCAAGTAATATTTGTAGAACTCGATAACAGTTTAAGTGGAGGAGTATCTGGTATAACAAAGTCCATTATCAAAGGCTCAACTTCAGGCTCTAAATCTATCTTCGAATTTTCCTTTTCTTGTTCCCATTCAAGCTTAGATTCTGGATTGATCTTTTGATATGCATATTTTTCTGGCTTATGTTCAGATTCAAATTTAGGCTTTGGTTGTGGATCCATCTCCAATTTTGCTTCTATTTTTGTTTCTAAGTTTGTAGTGAACTCAGACTTTGACAGTAGGGCCAAATTTAATCAGGGTAGAGGTACTCATGTTGACTTTTCTTTCGGATTTACAGGGAAACAAAAATATCTTCTTGTTGGTTGAGAAGAATATCTACTTTCCAAAAGAAATTTCATAAGCTCTCACGAATAAATAGCGTAACGATAGTCTGAATAATTTTTAGACCACCATTCATGAGCTTCTTTCTTAAGCCTGCGCTTTGCATATAAATACTTTTGTATTTCAGACATTTCATATATAAGATATATATCCTCTATATCTTGAATCCAGACTTCAAAATCATGTCTCCTTATATCCATCGAAACCACAAAAATAAGATAAATGACCAAACTTTAATGGATAGAAATCATACTGTTGTGAAGGAGGAAGTAGATATTTACCTATAATAATTGTGGATCACATGAACTTGCTCTGATACCAAATGATGCGGAATATTAGTGATGATAAATAGTGTTCGGCTAAACCTTACCCGCGAACAATAACTTCTCGTTTTTTATTTTAATTTTAATTTTTTGTCAATAAAAGACCAAATAAAGAAAGATAAACGATAAATAGGCTAGACTGTATTTACTCACAACATCCAACCTCTAAAAACAATTGAATAGGCCGGTTTCACACACGAACGTCTAATAAAAAAATATGACTTCACACTTATGAAATCTCTAAACATCTCTCAGAATTCATATTTTATTCATCAATTTTCACCCCCCAAAATGAAACATTACAAGCCATAAAATAAAATCATAATCCTAACTAATTGATATCATCAAATTTTTATAAATTAACAAAATCAACAAAATAACAAATCTAACTAAATAATAGATCCAATCCTAAACAAATATCTCAAAATCATATTCTAAAAAAAAAATCCTAACTAATGCGATCTTCTATATGTCCTACAACAAATCTCCTCTTTAAATTCGACATCCTTGTCGAAAATGCTAACAGAGATGGTATGCTTCTGCAGTGTCATCACGAAGGCTTTTTGATCTTGCTTGGGCTCAAGCTTTAACTCTGGTGATGACAAGAGATCATGAAGTAGATTCATTTTTCTTTTTTGGAGAGAAAAAGATGGAAATGGATCTTTCGGCTCTGATACCAAATGTTGTGGGATGGACAAGCGCCGGAACCCTCAGATGAACAGTATCCGTTAATAGTATTTTTTTTATTTTCTTTTTTATTTTTATAAAATAAAAGACGAGCAAAATAAGATAAAATGAGGTTAGATCAGATTCACTCATAGACATCTAACTGTTTGTTAAGTCGGATTCATACGTTGACACTTCTCTTTTGAAATCACTCCGAGAAACAGTGGCTTTCGTCTTAGAAAAATCACACAATATTTTCTTCAACTCAATTTTCATAAATTCTTCATAAGCTCTCTACTACATTATAAGAATCTCCTCCCTCTTTTATAGACTTTGGAATTCTTATTTAAAACAAATTCAAAAACTTATACTATCTCTACGACCAATTCAATCTTAACTAGAAAATAATCCAACAAACTCAATCCTAACACAACTTGAGTCAACACAACTAAACAAAATAAATAACTCTCACCTATCTAAAACCAAAATCGACTCTAAAATCATAACAATCTATCTTCATTCCGGATCAAATTTGAATAGTGATTGTGTCCTGCATCAGTTCTTCCCTTGTTGGAGAAAACTCAACCTCTAGTTTTAGATAAGAATAATATGATAAGCTCTGCAGCTTTTATGTATTCTAAGTCAATGGTCTCCAAATTCTTTAGTAATATTTGTAGATCTCAATAACATTTGTAGAACTCGATAACAGGCTAGTGGAGGAGTATTTGGTATAATCAAGTCCAATATTTAAGGCTCAACTTCAGGCTCTAAATCTATCTTCTAATTTTCCTTTTCTTGTTCCAGTTCGAGCTTAGATTCTGGATTGATTTTTTGATACGCATATTTTTCTGGCTCATATTCAGATTCAAATTCAGGTTTTGATTGTGGTTTCATCTCCAATTTTGCTTTTATTTTTGTTTCTAACTTTCCAATGCAGTTAGACTTCGACAGCAGGGCCAAATCTAATTGGGGTAAAGGCACTCATGTTGATTTTTCTTTCATATTTACAACGAAATAATTATATCTTATTGTTGGTTGTGAAGAATATATCCTTTCTAGAAGAAATTTCATAGGCTCTCACAAAATAGATAGCTGAACGACAACCTGAATAATTTTTAGACCACTACTTATGAGCTTTTTTTTTAGCCTATACTTTGCATATAAATACTTTTGTATTTTAGATATTTCATAAATAAGAAATATATCCTCCATATCTTGAATCTAGACTTCAAAATCATATGGCTCATCAAAACCACAAAAATAAGACAAAAGACCAAACTTTAATGGATTGAAATCATATCGTTGTGAAGGAGGAAGCAGATATTTACCCATATTAACCATGGATACATGAACTTGCTCTGATATTAAATAATACGGAACAAAAGTAATGATAAATAGTGCTCGGGTGAACAATATCCATGAACAAAAACTTCTCACTTTTTATTTTATTTTTTATTTTTTTGTCAATAAAAGGCCAAATAAAAAAGATAAAAGATAAATAGGTTAGACCAGTTTCACTCACAACATCTAACCTCTAAAAAGAATAAAAGAGGCCAGTTTCACACACGAACACTTAATCGTAAAACTATGGCTTCACGCCTATGGAATCACTCCAAACATCTCTCAGAATTCATATTTTATTCATCAATTTTCTCCCCTCATAATGAGACATTACAATCCTTATTATAGCCATAAAATGAGATCATAATCCTAATTAATTGATAACATCAAATCTAACAAAATAATGAAATCAATAAAATAACAATCTAACTAAATAATTAATCCAATCCTAAACTAATATCTCAAAATCATATTCTACAAAAATTCCTAACTAATGTGATCTTCTAGATGCCCTACATCAAATCTCCTCTTTAAATTCGACATCCTTGTCGAAAATGCTAACTGAGATTGTAGGCTTTTGTAGTGTCATCACGAAGCCTTTTTGATCTTGTTTGGGCTCAAGTTTTGACTCTGGTGATGAATGGAGATCATGAAGTAGATCCATTTTTTTCTTTTTTGGAGAGAAGAAGAAGATGGAGATGGATCTTTCGGCTCTGATACCAAATGCTATGGGACGGAGAAGCGTCGGAATCTTCTAGTAAATAGTATCCGTGAACCATATCTTTTGTTTTGTTTTTTATTTTTTTAGAAAATAAATGATGAACAAAATAAGATAAAATGATGTTAGATCAGATTCATTCACAGACATCTAACCGTTAGTTAAGTCAAATTCACACGCTCACACTTAACTCTTTCGGAATCACACCGAGAAACAGTGGCTTCCGTCTTAGAAAAATCACACAAGATTTTCTGCAACTCAACTTTCATAAATTCTTCATTAGCACTCGACTATATTATGGAAATCTCCTCTCTCTTTTATAGAGTTTGGAATTCTTATATAAAATAAATTCAAAAACTTATCCCATCTCTAAAACCAATTCAATCTTAATTAGAAAATAATCCAACAAAGTCAAGCCTAACACAATTCAAATCAAAATAACTAAATAAAATAACTAACTCTTACCTATCTAAAACCAAAATCAAATCTAAGATCATAACAAATCTATCTTCAATCCGGATCAAATCTGAATAGTGATTGTGTCCAGCATCAATGTGTCTGTTATTAAACATTTGCCAGACTGTGTCATGCATCAACGTCTCTTATTAAACATTTGCCAGATTGCTTGTATTTCCTGTTCTTTCGAATTTTAAGTTAAACAAATTCTATGTAATAAATTGTATGGTCAAGTTGGGATTGATTGGTGTTCTCTGGGCTAGCTTTATTTGGAGTTATGTTACGGTAACCAAAGTCTAGGCCATATTTGAGTTAGATTGAGGTCTTATGGAGTACAGATCCACTTGGGAATCCTTGAGCCAAGCCCGAGTTAATATGGCCAGTGACTTGGGTCTTGTCAAGCCAATGAAGTGGTGAAGTGGACACCCTATTTAGCTAAGAATATAGCGGATAGGGGATATAGACATGATACAACTCAAACACTTTAATTCATTAGAAAGTATATCACAAGGACAGAAATGCATGGCTATAGCTTTAAGTATAATAATGCTAACTTTAACGACAATGATAATATAATATGGAAGTACGTAAAACCAATGTGTAGGTGCACATAAACTTGCTTATACACAGGACATTAACCTCGTGTAAAATTGACAGATCTAATTTCTGCTGAATGTATCATTGTATCAACCTTCTTGTATTGCATAAACTTCCTATAGCTTTATATGTGTCACTGTTGACAAAGTTTAAGTAAAATTTAGTGTAAATAGTAAAGTATATATATTTTTCGTGGAAGGAGTATAAAGAAGTGTTTGATAAATGTCGCATCTATGTTAAAAAGCACATGGTAAGTGCCAAAAAATATCTTAAAAAAGTTCAAATACAAACTTGATTATAAAATTAAGAACACATGCAAGGAATGTGCAACATGCTAAGGAGTGTCCTATCTCCAGCATGAGGATAGTAGCTTCGTTGTAGAGGTGCCTGTGCTGCATACAACCTTCCTTTTAGGCCAATAACAACAATGCCATAAGTTTTTCCCCAAAAGGATTCTAGATTGTGGACTTGAAGCTTGGGCCTATATTCAACTTTCTGTTTAGTGATTACTTAATATAACATAGTATATTCGAGTGGAGAGTTTGTTGATCACTTACATTGTTTATCAGGTCAGAAATATTTAGTGGATATTTTAAGTTAAATATATGCCAGTATTCTTTCTCCATTTGCTGTCAATTATAGAAATATGTCTATTAGCTAGTGCTTTGCTTTACATAGAAGGTGGCTGAGATGGCCAATACAGAATTCAATTCTATGTAGGTACCCTTGCGTTAAACTTGCACAATCCACAAGTGAGGAACCCCAAAAGCAAGTTTCCTTGATAATTAACCAGTGAGTGGTGTAGATGAACACCACATTTCCTTAAAGATCAGAAATGATTCATTAGGAGTTCTAAATAACCTCTGTAGACTGAAAAAGAAGGAAAAGAAAACATAAGAGAAAGAAATAACTATTAACTAGCTTTGACAAAATAATAAAAAATAAAATTACCATATGTCAATAGGTGTGCCCTATTGACATTTGCACAGGCTCTTAAGATAGCTAGTTGGTTTTCCCCTCACAAGTCAAAAGGAAAACAACCTATCATACATGTAACCTTTATTCCTTCTTGTTATAAACACCCTCATATAGGCTTGTCTTGGTATTAAGTTTATTTTACCTGCTTGAGAATTTGAGCATTCCAATGAAATTATGCTTTGCAGACCATAAAACTGTATATGTGTGGTTAGATGGATTAAGAGACTTGAGTATTCACCTTCTCTTGGAAGACATCTCATACTTCCAAAACAAAAGGGTTATTTAATGAAGATATGGTAGATTGGTAACTGCTGCTCACACTAGGATTGCTTTCCTTCATATGCGTTTTGATTTCTTGATATGTTATTAAGCTTCATATCCTTGTTTAAGCTTCCGCTCTCAATAGAAATAGTTTTATCCTTATTGCATTGGTTTCATCTTCCGTATCTTCTGTTATTCAGCAACAGACAGTTGAATTACTTTGTACATCATTCTTTTCAAACGGCTATGTGCTTCTTTATTTCTGTATTTTTAGTAATTTTCCCTTGCTAAGATACTGTTATCTCTCTCAGATTCTCAAACTTAAATCATGTTATGGGATGTTATGGTCTTTTACTGGATTTCTCCCCCTCATGATTCTTTTTTGTTCCTGACAGGTATTTGATAGCTTCCCACACGACCGACTACCAAAATCCAATGCTTCTCCTCAACACGCTTGCAGCGATCATCCTGGTGGTTGCCAAGCTCCCGAACATGCACAAAGTCCGCATCTTTGGAATCAATGCGCACTGACTACGTTGCAAATAATGAACGAGACCCCACTTGATGACATCTAAGTCTATATTTATATCTTTAATCCCTGTACAGATGCAACTCTGAAGGAGTTAGAGGTGGTATTTGCTGCTTTTGTGTAATAATATGTATGTTAGTTTTCCTGTTATATCTGTGTTATAATAGACTTTAACTCTGTTTTTTTTTTTTTTTTGAATTTCTTTGTGTAGATTCCCTCTTGCTACTCCTGGACTTTGGTTTTATGTCACATCATAAAACTTGTATGTCAAGACTTAGGATTGCCCTGTAATCACTTTTTGTTGGTAAAATATCATAGAGGCCCCTATAGAGAGCCATATTCATAGCAAGACAGCATGTTACATTCTTCTTCCTTCCGATATGATTTTGTATAGGGTGCCCTCTATAGGTCTTTTTCGATTTTGTTCAGTGCTGGAAGCAGCTTCCGGGTTCAGTTTTATTTAGGCAACTAACTATATTCAGACATCATTTTTAAAATATTTGTTTTATGACTTTTATTGATGGCAAAATCTTAATATATAGATTAAACACGAAAAAAGTCCAAAAAAGATCAATATTGTCCTATTATAACCATCAATATCGCATATTTTCCATATATATGAAATTATCAAGAAGAAAACTCCAATTATACTATGGGGTTGTTTGGTTGGGTTTTTTTTAGGAAAACTGCACTTATGGAACAAAAAGCAGCTTTTAGGGCTTTTTGGGATTCCAAAAACCGCGTTTGTTTCCCATTTTTTTAGAAAAAGGATTTTCAAAATACTGACAAACAATATTCTTATTTGGACACCCCATTTCCACTATTTTTGAGTGGAATTGGGCTGGAAATCTGACACAACACTTCCAGCTCAGCATTTCCTTTTCTCTTCGCTCGAAGAACTTTGACCCGTTGTTGATACCCTCACCGCCTCATCTTTAGTTGCCTCTTCTCTTCTACCTTTCCCTCCTCCGTTTCGCGCCGATTCAAGAGAAAAATCAGGGAGCCGAGGCATCAATCGGCAACAAATCGATCTAGAATGGTCGATTAGATCCCTGATGGGTCACCTCGATGAAGCGTAGCCCTTGATTTCAAAAGGAATTTTCTGATGTTGGGGTTTTACAAGTCTGCAATTTTCTGATGATGGGGCTTTTCATAGTGCAAGTCGCCTTCGTTGATGGAGGTGATCTTCTCTGATTCGGGTGTAATCGAAACTCCTCCCTGATCTGAACTTCAGATCTGCCGCCTTGATCTCTGGTTTAGGGGTTCAAGTTCCTCCTTTGATCATCGGGGTCTACTCCACACCGACGATAAGGTACAACCTTCAGTTCCCTAATTTTTTTATTTTATACGATTTTAATAAATTGTCACTATTTACTTATTAATTGTAGGCAATTATAGAAGAGTCTGAGTTCTAATATTATGAGGAAAAACTGAGTATATTTACGGTTTATGTGACGCCCCTGATTTCACGCAAGGCTGCAGTCCAAGGTGAAATCAAGAATGTCAAACCTGCCATGCACCACACCGTGCAATAACATGTTTCACCATCACAATTAACATCTATCTAGTAGAATCAACAACAGGTGTAGGTACAAAAGCAAGTAAAAGATAATACTCGAATGACTGATGAAATCTAAATGATCAAATAGATATCTCATCATCCAACAAATGGGAATACATAAACAAATGTCAGAATAGATAAACAGGGGTACTGAACAAGTCTCAAGTACAAACATCTGACCAAAAATGAAATAAGGCACACAGCCTTTACAACTTCTATGAAATAGTCCTCAATGTCTAATCACCTACTACAGTGGAGCTCAAGATACAAAATACATAACAAAAATGTAAAAGCTGAACACTAAAGTGATCCGCTATCCACCTGCGACACTCCGTGCTCCTGGCTCGTGACCTGAAAGGGGGAGGGACAACGAGCGTCAAAGCGCTAGCGAGTAACATCACAACCAACCCCAAGGGAAAAGGGCTCGTTGTATGAAAATACAGAGAATATATATATATAGATCTAAACTAATGATCTTATGAAATAAGGGTGTTAGTACTTAAGGGTTTACAACACGAGAATTCGGTACGTCGAGCGAAATAATCCAAACAAGGAAACCCTCATATATATACCTTGCATCTCAAATTTGTAAACTCCTAAATACTAAACCCGGGGTTCTAGCGCAATAACAAGGATAAAAGAAACTCAACATATACCAGAGCATAATCACGGTGCTATAACGTAGTCAACGAAATGTCACAATATCTACCACATAAATGTTGTGTCAAAACCTTCATAAGTGTCATGCCAAGTCTACATAACCTGTATGACGTGAAAAGTGGTACAATAATAACATGCAGGGTTAAGAACCATATCCGGTACAACAATTAACTATCGTAGTTTTCCAAATTCGTGGAATAAGTGGCAATTGTCCAACACGAGGACTAAAAGGGATTATAGTCCAACACGAGGACTTCTTATGGATTATAGTCCAACACGAGGACTGTAGAAGTGGTACAAGATCGCTACGATACTTGTAGTAGAATCAAATCATCAACATCATGACCCAAACAGTGTATATGTCTCAAATTTATACCCTCAGGTCATCTATCATGCAGGGGCACATAGTGGAACTAATAACCAGGTCAAATAATCCAGATAAACCCCCGAATGGGAGCAAAATACCCAAAAGCATCAAAACTGGAAAATCTGCAACAGAGAATCGTCGGTCGACCGATCCGGTCGACCGAACTCCGATACAAATCAGAACGGTCGCCCGCCAGAACCGTCGGTCGACCGATATTTGCCTCGGTCGACCGATTTTGAATCGCGGTCGACCGATAATCTATCGCGGTCGACCGAAATCCAGTCGCGGTCGACCGGAGCCCTGACTCGAGCTCAGCGGTCGACCGCGTCGGTCGACCGCCGAGCGGACAGAACCCTGCCTGGGTTCTGTCAGCTGCTGAAACCTGGAACTAAGAGTTTGGATTTCTTTGCGATAACATATGCTGAAACAAACCCAACATCAAACAACCAAAAATCAGGTTTCGAAACTACTCTTTTAATAATCAAATCATTAAGGAATAAACCAAAACGTTTAGATAGGTTGTAAAAAGAAACGTTTTAAACTCCTGTTAGATAAACTTTCAGATCCAGATCTCAGAAAATAACATGAGAGATTGATTCTTAAGGTTCCTATTACTGAGAACTCGTTTTTGTACGAAAATACTGCTTGGGCTCATCAGAAATCTCATGAAAATCATAATGAAACAGTAAAAATAAGGGGGTGAGGGATTGGGCGAGATGATACTCGCCTTGGTTGCTGCTAAATCTCCCACTGATGATCTCCTTCTACCTGAGCTGTAAACTCCCAAACAGCTCCTCCAGATCTTCCCCAAAATCACCAGGACCAGATTAGGGTTTTGAGGAAGAAGAAGAAAGGAAGATGGGGGCTAGGGTTTTGGTCTGGGATCAACAGGGGCCTCCTGGGTTGAGTTGGTATAAATACCAACTCCCCAACCCAACCCGAAACCCGAAAGCCCAAAGAAATAAGACCCGAACCCAACCCAAAAAAAACTCACTGGGCGCTGATCGGTCGACCGCGTCGGTCGACCGCGTCGGTCGACCGATCAGCACAAAAAAAGTTTTTGTTGGCATTTGACCTGCTGATCGCTCACACACTCGATTTCTCTCACTTGAATATACCCGTTGGGTTCCCAAACACTGATAAACATATATATCTTATATTTATATGGTTATTCTCCACACGGGAAAACCTTTACTATAGATAATTCACACATGAGAATACATATATACTATAGAAATTATTCGGGGTTTTACAGTTTACTCCCCAAAATTTCATGAAATTTCAATTTTGTTTTATATACTTACATAATTTAGATGTTTATCTTTGCTTGCTGATGTCCTTCGTGTATATGAAGGCTAGCTCAAAATATTGGCACGGTTTGATTTTATTTAGAATATGAGGTCATAGTTGATTAAGAAGAAATTATGTGTAGTTATATAATTTTACTATACTGAATATCCGCTGAAAGTATTAGAATTAAAAATTCGATCCCATTATTTGTCTATGTATAAGAATGTATTTTGCACTCATTGTAGATGGAAGATATTGATGACGAAGCGTTAATGAGGATATCGAGTAATGCTACTATGTCTGCCATCGTCACTGTGTTGACATGTGTAATGAGAATGCGTTGTAGAAGAAAATCTGTCACCTATCACCATGAGGAGGGGAAAAACAGAAAATAGAGTCTAGAAATGCCCACATATGCCGCGTATTTTCTGGCTATAGTCACAGCTGTAGAGACTATGTTAGAATGCGACCTCATGCATTTGAAAATCTTGTCAATATAATGAGAGGGACGGGCCTACTACAGGATTCACGTGATGTAAAAGTTGAAGAACAGTTGCTCATGTTTCTTAATTTATTAGGACATAAAACAAAAAATAGAATAGTAAGATCACATTTCATAAGACCGGGAGAAACAATTTCCAGATATTTTAACAAATGCCTAGAAGCAGTTGGTTGTATACGGGGGTGGTTCTTGAAGCAAGCACCAATGGAATTAGCGCCAGAGATTGCAAGCAATCCTTTGTACTATCCTTATTTCAAGGTAATGCACTCATGAACATACAGTGATCTACAGAAGTAAAATTGTTATCCTATTGATTAATAGTAAATTTCTAAAATTATATAGGATTGTATTGGCATGATAGACGGGACCCACATTGACGCTATGCTTCTTGCTAGCCTTGTGGCCCGCTTTAGAGGCCGTAAACGTGTGACTCAAAATGTTCTAGCCACCTGCACCCTAAATAAGTTATTTTCATATGTTCTCTCCGGTTGGGAGGGGTCTGCAAATGATTATAGAGTACTACAAGATGCACTTTCAAGACCTCAACCTCATGGCCTGAGAGTCTACGATGGTAATTACTCGTTAATGACAAAAATGGATATTCAATTGTAATTTACAAAGAATTTACTTATTTACGATAATGTGTTGTTTAAAATTGTAGGCAAATATTATTTGTGCGATGCGGGGTACACCACCATGCCTGGCTTCATCTCCCCTTATCGTGGTGTACGTTACCATTTAAATGAGCACAGGGGTAGGCTAATAAATAACAAAAGAGAGTTATTCAATCTAAAACATTCCTCGCTACGGTCTAAATTGAATTAACCTTTGGATTGTTGAAGAATCGTTTCAAAATCCTCACTACAAAGCCACATTATCATTTTCCAACCCAAGTTGACATAGTATTAGCTTGTGCTATACTTCATAACTACATTGCTATAGTCGACCCGGGCGATGACTTATTAAATGAGGACATTACCATTGATGATGACGATGTAGAAATAGCTACTGAGGGGGAAGATGCCAATCTTGTTGACTTTTCTCAAAACGTAACACAAAGAGAAGAAAGAGATTCAAGGAATGAATGGAAAGAGAAGAGGGATGACATTGCAAGTGCTATGTGGCTAGACTATTGTAATAAATATCGTGGCGGGGACACAACCGAATTTGGTTTGTAATAGACATATTTGTATTTCCAATATTGTTGTATTTCTTAAGTTTGTCGTCGGGACTGGTTGTATTTATTAAGTTTGTTAATGGTGGTTTGATTTTATCTTTACATTATGTGCCTTTGGTCTAACATGAGCTTTGTTCTTCATATTTTCACTATGTGATTTTATTGTAACAGGTCCTTCATCCTTTTAAGTATGACCGAGTTTGGTGATAGAAATGATGATTGTGATGCCACTCCCTCCTCTAAAACCCCTGTAGCTCCTCCTTCAAACTTGAACATGAACTTCATGCCATTCCCTCGTGCACCATTCTCTGCTCCCCCTCCCCCACCCCCTCCATTTCCATCTTTCTCTCCTTACGACAGTAATTTTTCATATATGATTCAGCAACCTACGTCTTACATGAACATGCTTACTAGCCACCATACATTCCATGCAACCCCTAGCCCACATAACAGTAATTGTCAATCTGGAGAGAGTCGTTTGACAAAGAGGGTTAATGAAGTTGATGCCGAGGCAATATCGCCATCCCGGAAAAAGAAGAAAGTAGCTGCTAAAAGAAGATTGGCGTCAACAATTATAGATAAGCCTCCCAACACTAGGCGTGTGCCTAACATGTATTGGAATGCCAGGCATGATGATGTTCTAATCCCTGTTCTTGCTCAATTGGCAAGAGATGGCCTGAAGGTTGATAAAAACTTTAAAATGCATGCATACAAAGTGGCCGCAGATGAAGTTAACAAGCAATGTGGAACTGAATTCACAAAGGAGAATGTGATGAACCATATGAAGAGCTTGAAGAGCAAGTTTTTTGATATGCGAACTGTGATGAACATGAGCGGTGCTGGATTTGATCCGGCATCAAAAATAGTGACCATGGATCCAAATTCATTTGATATGTGGACAAAGGTATCGATTGGTACTGGCTATATTTATCTTTCATTATTTGCGTACATTTTTATGTAGCGAGCAATTTTTTATTAAATTTAGTTATTACACAGGATAATAAGTGCAATAGCTCAAAGTTGAAGGAGTACTTGAACACGCCTCTAACGCACTATGATGATTTGTGCATGATTGTTAGTGATGACCAAGAAAGGGGAAATTATGCCAAAGATGTGAGTAAGAAACTTGGTAATAATCGGCCTAATCCACTTTTTGAGGATCCGATCAATCTTTGTGAAAATGATGATATTGAGACCTCCAAGTCACAATTTGGGGCTGAGACACCAAGTGTTGAAAGGCTTGACCCTCATTCTCAAAATGTGAAGTTGGCTAGCGGGGTAACTTCTACATCCAATGCCAAACCTCATTCAAAAAGGAAGGGTGGCAAGGGCAGAGATGATGATTCACTAATGCGTGAACTCATCGAGTCCATGTCCCACTCAATCCAAAACCAACATATTTTACATTGGACTGATCGCATATCCAAGGCTTTATCCGCACATGCGGCTGATTTCTCTGAGACAATACTTGATAAGGTGCTGGATTTTCTATATGACAATGAATCAGAATCTAGGCGGTTCATTATCAAGTCAAAAAATGCGTAGAAACTATTCTTAGAGAAGATTATTCGCGAAAATGGATTTGCCACCGATGATTTGCCGTAGTGGACACTATATTGGGTAATGGATTTGTTTCCTACCTACTTTTGCACTATTATAGCCGTATTTATAGTCAAGTGAACATGTTATAATCTTGTAATATCGTGAGACAACACCTTTACTTTATGTGCATGAAGCAGCTGCTACCTATCATATTTCTTACTCCTGTCTTGGCTGGCTATATTTGTTGAGTTGTATTACCAGGCCTGAGCAGTTCCTTATGTACTTTTTATGTTATCTTACCTATTTGCAGAGTTTATATATCGTTTTTATGTACAAGTGTGTGGAAATGGGCATTATCTCAAACAACGATCCCTCATCTGTGCACAGGTTATAACTATTCTCATAAGTTACTTTGGGTTTTTTCGGTAGGCAATGAGGATTGCTCATGTTATTTGTTAATGCAGCCTATACTGAGTAATTGTATTGGTCTGGATAAGGCTTACCATGATGAGATTGCAATCTAGATTGCTAATGTGATTTTTAGGTGAGGCAACTATTATGCGTAGGCAATCCTCAATGCAATTACAATATGTAGGCG
>BQKN01000307.1:66574-82123 GCA_022839385.1 Asparagus kiusianus
TTATATTATTCAGCTTTTTGTGCTGAGTTTTGCATGAGTTGTTTTTCCTTGCTTCAGTTTCCAGCTCTGCTTAACTTTGATTTGCTTCAGCTCCCAGCTGTGCATCACTTTGCTTAGCTAAAAATTTCAGCCGACTTAACTGTAGTTGCTCCTGTCTTCAGCTTTTTGTGCTGAGTTTTGCTCAATTGTTTTACATTGCTTCAGTTCTTAGAGTTGCTGATTGTGCTGAGTTGTTTTTTCAGTAGGCAATGAGGATTGCTCATGTTATTTGTTAATGCAGCCTATACCGAGTAATTGTATTAGTCTGGATAAGGTTTACCATGATGAGATTGCAATTTAGATTGCTAATGTGATTTTTAGGTGAGGAAACTATTATGCGTAGGCAATCCTCAATGCAATTACAATATGTAGGCGAGGCATCGTATACTGATAATATAGCTATAATCTGAGCCTGGTATGCCATTGCTATCTTAGGTTTACCGACTTTTTAAGCTGTGCCTCAATTTTCTGCTTTGCTGGGTTTTTTCCTTGCTTCAGTTTCCAGCTATGCATCTGAGCTTTGTATGCCATTGCTTCACTTATATTATTCAGCTTTTTGTGCTGAGTTTTGCATGAGTTGTTTTTCATGCTTCACTTTCCAGCTCTGCTTCACTTTGATTTGCTTCAGTTCTCAGCTGTGCATCACTTTGCTTAGCTAAAATTTTAGCTGACTTAACTGCAGTTGCTCCTGTCTTCAGCTTTGCTGAGTTTTTCTTTTGCACTCAGTTTTCAACTTTGCATCACTATTTATCTGGGTTTAGAGTTTTTTTATGTACAAGTTATAACTATGTACATAAGTTAGTTTGGATTTAGTTTTTATTTGTTCCAGTATTACCTAGCTGAGTTTTGCTGAGTTGTTTTTCCCTGCTTCAGTTCTCAGAGTTGCTGTTTGTGCTGAGTTGTTTTTTCAATAGGCAATGAGGATTGCTCATGTTATTTGTTAATGCAGCCTATATTGAGTAATTGTATTGGTCTGGATAAGGCTTACCATGATGAGATTACAATCTAGATTGCTAATGTGATTTTTAGGTGAGGTGATATTTAAGCTGTGCCTCAATTTTTAGCTTTGCTGGGTTTTTTTCTTTCTTCAGTTTCCAGCTGTGCATCTGAGCTTTGTATGTCATTGCTTCACTTATATTATTCAGCTTTTTGTGCTGAGTTTTGCATGAGTTGTTTGTCCTTGCTTCAGTTCTCAACCGAGCATGAACTTTTTGGTGTTGTGCCTCAATATCCAGCTTTTGCTGGTTTTTTCTTGCTTCAGTTTCCAGCTCTGCTTCACTTTGATTTGCTTCAGTTCCCAGCTGTGCATCACTTTGCTTAGCTAAAAATTTTAGCTGACTTAACTGCAGTTGCTCCTGTCTTCAATTTTGCTGAGTTTTTCCTTTGCACTCAGTTTTTAGCTTTGCATCACTATTTATCTGGGTTTAGAGTTTTTTTATGTACAAGTTATAACTATGTACATAAGTTAGTTTGGATGTAGTTTTTATTTGTTCCAGTATTCATCTGTGATTTGCTGAGTCATATACTCCATGGATTGCCTCCATAAATTTCATTTCATACCACATTACACTTTGCAACTACATGACATATTTTCAAAGCTACAGATGAGTACACAGATTATAACTAAGAACAATACAATCATTTTCCAAATGATTAGTTGATGCTCTGCAGTTTTCAATTCCCTCTTCAGCTTTTTGATTTTCATTGCCCTTTTATCTTCATCAATGTCCTCACTTTGTGATACTTGATTTCTATTTCTGCTGCACTCGCCCGCTTTGTCGGCCCACTGAAAAAAGTTGCATTCCTTATTTGGGAACTTAGCGCAACCCCAATAATGTCTCCCTCTATTTTTTCCATTTGCGCATAGCTTCATGGGTGTTGGAAGTTTGCATTTGCACCTAACTTCATATGGGGCACCCTCTACTTTGCTGTCCCATTGCCGCTCCATAAACCTGCAGTGGCTTTGTTGCTACGAATCTGGAAAAAATAAGAAGACTGAAAAATTCTTACCTGGCTGAGATGTGCTATACTTTGATTGGGCCGTTGGTGGCTCATTATATAGGCCCCCAAGTGGACTTATTTGTTAAGCTGTTGCATCCCCTACTAGCCGTTTTTCTTGTGTTGGCTGACGGTCACTGTTTGTAACTAGCCGTTGCACAGCCAGATTTGAGTGATGAAATGTAACTCTGCGATAACTTCACCACAGGTATGTGTACACACTGATTTTTGGCCTCTTTCCTATTCTTCGGCTTTGAACCAAACACAACAGCTTTTATGAAAAGCTTTTTTTGATGGTGTTTTCCTTTTCTTTGGCGGTGAACCAATCATGGGTTTTGGATATGCTTTCTTAATATTTACTTTATAACTCCATAACAAACACAAGTTATGGGTTCCTGGATGATCCAAAATTTTTTTTGGAAATGGTTATTTGCCTTGGATTCCATTTCCTTTATTTTATGGAAACGAACCAAACAGCCCCTATATGTCTATATCATGGAGTTTTTGAATGAATTGTTGTAGGCTTTATAGCATAAAGGAGGAGGGGACTTTGTTTAGGATTGTTGTGGTTAAGGGATTTTGTTAATGTTCCGGGAAAATTTTACCTAGTACAATCTTAGCCAATGTGATGCAAGAAGATGTGATCAAACAACTTATTGAAAATGGCTTAGTAAGACAGTCACTGTGATCTCTAAACGCATGACTTTTTTGTTTTGGCAAAACACAAAGAAAATCGAGGAATTATGATTTTCATATACTCCCTTAGTAAGCGGAAACTTGAGACTGTTGCTGCGTGAGACCCTGACTAATAACGGTCAATAATATACTGACTAGAGAGAGGGATTTTTAGGTGTTGATTTCAGAAAGGCAAAGGGGGAATTTTCTTTTCTTAGAAGATGATCACTATTGACAGCCCCCCCCCCCCCCCCCCACCACCAGCACCCAAAAATAGGTGATCGCTAGATCCATGACATATATTTTCCCGGTTTCATATGACTCACCGGAGTCCTTCAAACAGCAAAGGATTGATGAAGCTTGTCCGCCCATCTCAGCCTTCAAAAAATATAAGCAAATATGGTAAGCATTATGTATTTCTTATTAATATATTTTCTAATTCTTTTTGTTGAATTTCACGAAACTATTGTAAACTATTTTTATTAGTGATTTGAATGGAATCATCATAAACTTATTTCTCTTGTAATTTAGATCTCTTTCTTTTATGTTTTATAGTCTAGATTTTATTTCCTTGATTTCATTTTGTAAAATGAGTAACTAAATCGTTTAGGGATTCCAGAATATATGAAACTAGTTTGAATTTCTTTTTTTTATGATTCATGGATTGCTCTCTTATGCTTAAAATGATCATGTTTAGGATAATCAACTAGAAAACTAATTGGTAGAAGAAGAATTTAATAATGCATACTTATCTTGAGTGGTTTGATATATTATACTTATGAATTATAGAATTATTATCTTATCACGCCCATAGGATCCAAATAAAATTGGAACCCGAGGTCACAAATTCCCAGAGCAATAATTCCATATTTAGATCCTTTCACAATTTCCGTACAGCTCCTGTACAGCTCCCAAATCGCTATTATTTGAAATTCTATGTACATAGTGCACACAACCAGTACTCAAGTAATAATAAATATTAAAACATCCAACTATTATACTGATATGTACGTACACAATTAAAATTCATATCATCATAATTACAGGTAAAGGCTTTTACCCTTGTGACACATACTTAAGAAAATTAATTTTTTGTTTTTTTTGGGAAATGGATGGAAATGAAGGTTTAATGAGATGAGATGAGTTGTCACAATATTATTGGATGATGTGTGTGATTTTTAAAAATGAGATAAGATGAGATGTGATGAGTTGGAAGATGTGACACATTTCTTGTGTTTGGTTTATTTTTAAAGGTAAGAAATGAGATGAAATGAGATGAAATGAGATGAGTTGGAGGATAAAAATATTATTTTATTAGATGTTGTGGGTGAGTTTTAGGAATGAAAATGGATAAAAATATTATTTTATTGGTTTTTTTGTACCGATTTCTTTTTCTTGGTTTTTAGGAAACCAACCAAACGGCCCCTTATTATCTCAGTTGTCCTAATTCCCCTTCAAAACACAACCATTCAAATGAGCATGGCGTCTATCTGGTTTTACTTTGAAAAATATAAATAAGGAAAGGAATGAGTACGACAACTCAGTAAGTAAACCATCCACTTCCAAAACTCTAAGTTTACAGAAAGTAATATTATAATTTCGGTAAAACAATTTCCATTCACAAGTCCAAATAGAATAGAATACAGTTCAGAAAGCACCCGTACAAAATTAGTCTTAATTTTTACGTTCAATGACTAAAATAATTTAGTTTTAGTCAAAATCGGACTGACAATAAATTAAACAAAACAATTTCACATTTTCAAGACAACTATCAAATACATAAGGTATAAAGATCCTTGACAAATTCATAGTAATTCGTGAAATCCATTTATCTACCAAAGTTGATAATTAATTTGCACAAACTATTCTTTTCTATGCCTTCTAAGCCAATGGTCCAGAAATCCCTGATTGTGTTATTCAACAGGTCTAGAAGAATACAGTAATGATTTAGTAAGCACCATGAATTCAGTAATCTCAAGGTCGTCCTAGTTTAAAAACCCTTTTGAACGTCTCCAAATATTCCAGACAAAACCCCCTTAAACGTCTTCAAAGGGTCCAGACAAATCTCATGTGTAATATCCCAAATTCATATCAGTAACCCCACTTGTTTTCTTCAGATGGTCCATAACAGTAACAGTAATCCCCAATGGCTAGAGGCTTTATCTTTGCAATTGATCTTTTTATAAAATCCTTTAAATTCAATAAAAATTGTCATTGGTCTATAAATCATTAGATTAAAGAACAGTCAACAAAAATCTCTCAAAATAAGGGAGAACAACACCATGTTTGCTCTATATGAAAAATATCAAATAGAACACTAGTTAGCAAATGATAAGTCTTCGATATTCTTACTAATGAAAATCCTTATACGCAGTTATGTTTTACTAAATAATTTATATACAATGGTCCTTTGTGAAACATCCATCATTTAGAAATAGTGAACAACCACTGATTAATTCAAACATTCTTGGTGAGAACAAAAGGACTTATCTCATATAAGGTGGTAGGATAGTCATACTATTAACTATTGTATAAAAGAATTGTACTACTCATATTCATATTTCTCTGAGTTTTCTTGATTTTCTTTAATCAATAGAAACTCTTTCAATAGTTGAAAACTGTTAAACATGTAAAATTACTCTAAATTTGAAAGGGGACGAGTTATTTACCCCAATCTACAAATTTTCTAGCTTTTGCGTCGCCCTCCCTTTGTTGCCTCTCATAGGGGGCATACGGGCGGTAGCCAATAGCTACGTGGAGCATTTTATGTTGCCATTTAGTATCAATCATCCGCGTAACTAGTTTGTGGGTAGTTTTGATTAGACTTCATATTGGCAAGTTTCTATTTGACCCCTTATATAATCTTAAATTTCTTACAAGTTAAGCTAGCCACACCAAACCACACCTTTCAACCTCGTCATTTTTTTGACACCTCATACTTTGATGGCATTTGCTCATGTTGTTGATATTTATCCATTATAGCAGCTCCTTGCACCTCGTGCGTGGGTTGCTGCTTCGTCTTCTTTTGTTTATTTTTATTTTACTTTCAATTTACATAGAACTCCAACCTTCGTTATACATTGATATCTTACATTCTTACATCATTTGTATAACTTTGTTTATGTTATTCCGTAGTTCAAGTTGGTGTCTCATTTAACCAACTTTACAGCTCTTAAGTTTCTCTCTCTATACACACACACACACTCTCTCTCTCTTTCTTCTTTATACTTATTAACATCACTTAGAAACTTAAAGCAATTTACGTAATTGGACAAAACATCTCTCATGTGCATCCCAATTAAACATCAATTACGTTAACTCTTTAAGAATGACACTCAACAATTTCGAATTAAATTTTCTACCTTTGATTAGTAAAGACATTACATACAAAGTTGTTCTTTTCATGAATGAAGTTTTGCTTGGATAATAATTTGATAGATTATACTTTCTTTTGTAGTTTGATAATCTATGCTTAGTAAATCAACAGTAAAATATGATAAAAAGAGAGTAGTTCATAAATCCAAAATGAAATTAACTAGTGGATTCACTTCTATATTCTTATTCTCTCTACTTGATTTTCTCCATCTTTTACTTATTGATTTTCCTTTTTTAATGATTTTTTATCTTCTTAATTTTTTTCTTTTCCATTTCTTTATTTTTCCTCCTTGTTTACTCTTTGTTTTTATTTATTTTCACTCTCTTTATTCTTGTTTTCTTTTATTTGCAAATAACCACATTCTCTCTATATCTCTGCACTTTCACTCCTCTTTGTCCACACACATTTCGAGGATACAATTTAGAATTTTTCTGACACATCTTCCTCCTGGGATCGATATTGTAACTATACTATAACTTGATGGTTATCCTTTTACAACTTTAGTGCATGTTTATTATGCCCCTATCATAACCTAGTCTAAGTTATAAATTAAAAAAAAAATCACGTCTTCACAATCAACAAAACCTTTTTCTATCCCTAGGATTTTAAGATAGATTTTCTTAACTAATTTTTCCTTATGGATTGACGTGTTAAGTATACAACGAAAGCTGTGAACTTGCAAGATACAATAAAAATAGGACAATAAATTTTTAGCATCGTTGTCGAGGAATTTTTAGTGTCAGATTTTTATTTTAATATTCCTTGGTCTTGTTTGTTTACTTGTGCATGATAGCTTGGAGCAAGAATGACAATAGAGGTGAGGATTCAAGTGGCAATGAGTTCAAGTGTAGATGGGTAAAAATGTCAAATTGTTAATCAAGTGCCCTATGATGTTGTAAGAAGGCCCATGAGGGTATAACAGTCATTCTAAAGTGACTAAAGGGTTCAACGTGATGAAATGGACCCAAAGGGAGCTAAGTTACAAAGCCGAGATGTAAACAGAGTGAGAATCTGATCAAAACTCACCTAAAAATAGATTAAGGCATATTTACTTAGAGTTAAGAACAAGTGGACCTAAGGTCACATAGTGCTAGACTTTATGTGGTGCTAAGATTGAGTAAAGTTAATGACGTAAACTTTCTGTCGAAATAATAGTCGAACTGGCAAACAAAACTGTAACAAAGTAGAGGCGTTAGAGTGCTACAAGACAAAATCTCTGCACAAAGTTTATGTGAGGCTACAAAAAGTGACCAATGAGAGCATTTATGTGGCACTACTAACATCACATAAATAAGAAAGTTTGCAAGATTTGTTGAAAAGGACACTATATGGCTATCCATTTAATGCATGCACACTAAAAAACTACCAGAGTAGCTTGCCAAATACCGCGTAATCCCACAAAAATCACGTAAGTGGAGATTTCTCTATAAATAGAGACCCTTAGCTCACATCCAAAGGGAACCACCAATGCTCCAAGTTGGTTCTAAAATCACCAAACTTCTATTTCTATCTTCTTGCTTGAGGTTTGAGCTCTTCTCCTCCATAGTAGGGTTGCTCTTCCTTTAGATGTCTCATTGGTCTTCTCTTTGGTACTTTTAGTCACATATCTCCTTTTCATTATGATTTTTGCATTGGCCTATCACCTCTATCAAGGTTTGCTCACTAGGGTTGCTATTCACCTAACAACTTCTACTATTATCTAAGGAGTTCTATCCTCTCATTGTGTTATACAGTATACTTGAGAGAGACTTCTCCCATAGTTAGAGTTATCTTCTTCTCACAAGAGGGTTTGCAAAGAAACTAGCGTGGGAAAGGAATAAGATTTTATCTTCATCAATCGAGATCTATTCTTCCTTTAAGCCATGTGCTTCACAAAGGGTGATGTCAACATGTTCCACCTTATCATATAGTCCACAGAGATCTCGATCTATCTCCATTAGCACATGATCAAGAATCCACTTGAACAAAAAAATGACTAAGCGGATTGGATCCTTTCTCTGCTCATTCAAAGCCCAAGTCACGGTTATGTCTCCATCACGTGATTTTTGCAGAAAACAAATGGCATGCTTAGTGGGACCGGGGTTCTCTTTAAAGGAGAGCATCCTGTCATAATATAATGAGGTTAACCTCAGAACTATCGTAGAATGTCTACTCATCGAGCTTCATTAAGAGGTAGATGAGAGGTTTTTGGAGGAAGGTGGTCATCACCGAAGCATAGCGAGAAAGAGTTAAAAGATATCTCAAAATCTAACTCTTCTTTATAACATGTTAGTTTATGCACACTTGAGCTAATGCTACATAAAGGTGAAGATGATATCATAAAATCCACCATGAAGGAGCTAAAAAACATACAAAAACAAAACTCAAGAATTTTTCTTTGCTTGCTTAGTTACTGAAGTGATAAGGGGTGCGAGATATATATAGGAACTCAAAACAATACCCCAAATACAAAAAAAAAACACCAAATCCCGCAAAATCAGCAAAAGCAGTAACTAGCCGTTATAGTGCCGTCAGTCGATTGATGCACTTTTCAGTCGACTGATGAGCTGACCGTTGGCTACCACTCAAACATCATCGGTCGACTGATGAGACCATCAGTCGATTGATGTGCTACTTTAGTTGACTGATGAGAGTCAGTCGACTAAGCAGAAACTATTAGCAAATCCGGAACACTTCATCAGTCGACTGATAACCATGCATAGCCTAGTTATGAAAGGTAAATTTGATTTTCAAATGTGCTTTAAAAATAGCAAATAAAATTTAAAAATTATGAAATTTGGGAAAATGATTATTCTGATGAAAATAAGTATGTTAGAAAAAGAATTTATCAAATATCATTTCCCAATTGTGAAAACTTATCATTTGGCAAAACTGTCAAAAATACGGTATTTGGAAATGTGTGTGTATTAACCCCAAATACTTCAAATGTTATCTACTTTATTTCTTGCTTACATTATGACCTAGAGAGAAAATAAAAATACAAATATCGCTCACATATATATACAAGTATTGAGTCTTGATATTTGCTAATTTGTTGATGAAGCTCCTCTTGTAAATTTTGTACTTGTAAGCTCTTCTTCATCAACTTACCTCCACCTGCACGGATATCATCGTTACGGCACAAATTCCATCCATCCTCCAATTATGACACTATATTGCTTGATAAAATATATCTTGCACGATATCACTTGGCAAGCGATTAGCACCAATAATAGGGTTTATAAATCATCATCAAAATACGAGACCTAACACGTTCCTGCTGTTTGACCGGCTTAATGCTAAGGTTGATGTTAAGACAATGTATGACCAAAATAGGGTCTAGACCTGACATGTCTTCATAGCTCTAGGCAAAGACATCAATGTATTCTTGGAGGAGAACTATGAGTTCTTCCTTTTCAACGTGTGATAGACTTTCGCTGATAAAGATGGGCTTTGGGTTGGTTTCGTCACCAATGTTGATTTGGACCACTTTATCTTTAGTGGGTGGTCTTTGGTATTGAAACGCGACTCCCATTGTTTTTCAAGCTGCTTTGCCCATGAATCGTCTTCAGGATCTTCAAATACCTCTGATTCATTGAGATCCGAGGTTAAGTTATATGAAACCATGTTGGTCGTGAATTCACTGCGCAAGACTCCAAGGCTGATGTTAAACTCCTAGTCGGATGTGTCCGAAGAACTACTTAGAGAGTCATCAGGTGCTGGTCCTGCTTGTGGCTCAGCTTCTAGAGAGATGTAACTGAGTCCTTGTTTGGTCTGATTGTAATAATCAAAAACTTCACCTTCTGACGCAAAGGGGATCAAAGGGGCTCATAGTCCTCTATTAAAATTCAACCCTTATTTTGCAGTAAGATTGTATTCCATTTTTGCTGTGATTTGTTAACATTGTCAGCTATACCAGGAAAATTCTGGTGCTGCCTTAGTTTCTTCATCGGAGCTTTGTAAGTGAGATTGTGACTCAACTTTTTTGAAGATGATTGGGTTCAAAGTGTTCCCTCTGGGCAGAACCATGAAGGTAGAGTCCTCCGAGTTGTCCAGCTGCTTGTGAGCGTGGTATGACTCGTTTATTAGCATGTGCAATGTTGGTTCTAAGGCTACCTGGCCATCAGATTTTCGACTCTTGAGTTTTCAAACTTAGAGTCTAAAGAGCAGTCACAAGCAAACTCTTCTTCATTGACGATTCAATTGCCTTGACCTTTGGCAGATCGGTTCATACTTAGGTCCTCTAGGATAGTTACAAGTGGATCTATCTCCCATACTAGATTATCAATGGGATCTAGCTCAACATCTACTTTCTTACCGCTGTCCTCATCTTTGGGGAGAACAATCTCAATTATTTGACTCTCATCATACAAGAGAGAGTCAATGAAGTAGTTCTCCACCCCTTTAAAAAGAATGCTTTTAGCATCAACTCTCTATTGGACTCCCTTTTCATCAATGTATTTGAAACACTAATGAAGTGTTGAAGGGATAATCTGGTTGGAGTGGGTCCAAGGTCGTCCAAGCAGGAGATTGTAAGGTATTTTGACGTTGATGACATAACAAGTCACTTTCGTCTTCAAGTTTCTGATCTAACACTTAAGTCGAATCTTTCTAAGAGATCGACTACTACTAGAGTTGAAGCCGAGTATGGTTGTAGACGTCTTTGAGAACTTGTGAAGGGGAATTCCCAAGAAGCTCGAGAGTCTTCGTGGAATTATGCTCAACGCGGGGCTTGGATCGATGAATCCTCTCGATCCTTGACGAACCTATATATCCAGTGTAGTATGAGGGTCGGTTGTGATGATGGTTCTTAACCATCATATCTTTCGGGGTGAAGGTAATATGCGGCATTTGCTTTCGGCATTGATAGCATTGCTCGGGCCCTTCATCTTGAGGAGGTTTGATCATGTGGGCCATAAATGCCTTACTGTCATTCAGCACTTCTTTCAAAGCCTCTCTCGTATTCTTAGACAAATAAAATAGTTCAAATAAGGTGATACGGGTTGGAACATTAGCCAATTGTTCCATGATATCATATTTGAACAGGGTCTTAGGGTCACTTGGAGGACGCTGTAAGGGTTTGTCGAACTAGGTCTCCTTTTTCTTGGCTGGTTCAAGTTATTTGGACGTTCCTGACTGATTATAATCCCTCAAGTAATCTTTATAGGATCTTGTCCCTATCATGGCTACTTTTTCTCCATTTGAGTCGGTGAGTGAAGTGACATGTATGGACTCTTCTTCAATGATCACGGAGATGGTATTACAGGCCTTCATCTTTGCTTGCTCTTAGGCTTTTGAAGAGTCCAATCTTCATCTTGAAGAAGGTCAGAATGTAACCACATTATTTCTTCTCTCGTCGCGGTAAGAGGACCTAAGCCTTGGCTTTGCTGGTTTTGGCGGTCATAGTTAACTACCTCCATTCTTATAGTAGGAATGACGATGATGCCATTTTGAGCTTGAATCTCTGACATAGAACTGAATCGGAGGGTCAACATGTTAGCGGTGACTTTTTTTTTCTCGGGTTTGAACTTGAGAATTCCTGATTCAATGAACGTCTGAATCTTATCCTTGAGGATGTAGCAGTTTTTCATCAGGTGTTCCAACATTCTATGATAGAGACAGTAATCGGGGTCATTGGTCTTTCTGATTTCTTCCGGGCGTCAAGCTTTTGGAAGCTTCAGACGATTTCCCTTGTTGAGGACGTGGAAGATGTGACTGTATGTTTATCCTTGAATGAATAATTGCACTGAAAATTCATCCTTGGCTCTTTTTGTTGGTTGTTATTGGCACTCTGGACTCCAACCGTGAAAATTTCTTTGGCTTTTGGTTGTGACGTCTGCCTTTGTTGCCCTTGAAGTTGGTGTGAGGTTCAAATTTGTTAAAATGCTCTGACGACTTCTCAGCTATCTTAGCTTGCTCCATCAAATCTTTATAGATGTGAGCAGTGGCAGCGTCCATGTGGGCTTCAATTCGTGCCAGGAAGTTATGCCGGAAAGTTTGAAGCAACATTGGTAACGACATATCTCGACATCATAATGTTAAGTTGCGGTATCTTTCGATGTATTTCCTGACAGTCTCATTCCCATTTTGTTTCTCAAAAAGGAGTTTGGTCATGGTGACATCAGATTGTTCCTTGTGGAATTGAGATAGGAAATTTGATTTCAAATCCATCCAGGACCTGATTGATCCCTCGGACAAATTTTGGAACCAATCAAAGGCTACCCCATTGAAGGGTGCCAATGAAAAGACGTGCCTTAATAACATCACTACCCACTACATTTCCAATTTGCTAGTGGAAACAGTAGATATGTTGGTTCAGGAACCCTTTGTCATCAAACGCATGAAGCATTGGTGGCTTGAACTTCATTGGATAGGGAACCATATCCCATTCGATGGGATAAGGTCGGGTGATTCCAACATTCTTGAGCTCTGTTCGTTGAGAAAGAATGTTTAGCTGCTTCAGAATGTCTTCCAGGGCTTTAGCCTCCTTATTTGGTTTTGAAGGTAGCATAGCCTCTGACCTTACATGTTTAGAATCCACATGATCTTGTTGTTCTTAACCGTCTTCAAGAGGATTCTCGCTAAGTGGCCTTTTTCCTTTCGAAGAACTTGCCTGAGGACGAGAGGCTAATAGAAGTTGCTTAACCATCTCTTCCAGTCGTTCGATTTGTTCGTCTGAATCTTTCTTCTGAATCGTCATTTGAGTCAGAATGTTTTCTCAGTCTACCATGTCTATCGCCCATTGTTGTTCTTGACTTGAACTAGCGGTTGGATTCAATACTATGGCAGAGTTGGCTCCACTAGAAGTAGGTTGATTCATCTGGGATGATGACTACGATGTTCACATTGGGATGGAGGAGTAGTCAAAAGGAATAGCCGTCCTTCTCCTTAGCCTGGTGTTGTGATATACTCCATCGGCTTTTGGTAGAATGGATCCAATGCCAGCAGAGTATACTAGAACAGGCGAGCTATCTAAACTTTCCTTGTCATCTCTAGAAGCCACACTTGTCGTGTTGACAATGAACAATTGCATTTTGCTCCTTTTAGTGTGTCGTCATCGTTTAGCCCAAACTTCTAAAAGCTTAAGAACATGACTAAGACGGTTGAAGACTATTTCTTTACATTAGAAACTCTTTTGAAGTGCCTGTTGGACCTTTGGTTTTGATGATGATTTGTCAAACAATTTATATCTAATCTATTTTCTAGTCTTTGTGTTTATCTTTACAGGTAATTCAACACTCGACAATTAAGCGTTAAAGATTCAAATTCATATGTGCGGAGTTACCTAGGTATAAGTTTAGTTTACTTACATATATTGTATGTTTATATCTAAGCTCAATATATGTACACTTAACACGATTTTTGACGTTTTCTACCAAATAAATGATTTTTCATCAATCGTCATTACAATATCTTTTATCTCATGTTTACAGCTCTTTCATACTCTATTATATACATATAATATATTATATATATACGTATTTATAAGTCTTATGTCAATTTTCATATTCACGAAAAACAGGTTTTCTGAACACTTTTCAAAAACAGGGAGTTTTTACAAACAAAAATTGGTTTCCAAAAATTCCTTTTCTAACATGTTTATTTTATCATTTAGAAACTTTTCCCAAAGTTTTATTATTTTTGAATTTGATTTGCTATTTTTAAAGAATTTTCAAAATCAGCCAAAACAGGTTTTTCAACATGTATCAGATTGCGGTCGACCGCCAGTGATAATTTTTCTGAGCCTGGCTTTTATGTGCTCGCGGTCGACCGTGACGGTCAAACGTGAAAACATCCAGAGACTTTCGCGGTCGACCGCTGCGGTCGACCGTCAGCCTTTATTTTTAATACTCTGTATTTTTGAGCTTCGCGGTCGACCGTCGCGGTCGACCGCCGAACAGTCAGATCATCTCCAACGGCTAGTTTTCTATAGCTATTTTCTAATGGGTTTTTTAGTCTTTTTACTTGGTTTTTACTGATGTATTAGGTTGTTATGAATACCCTACTGCTTTCAACACTTGAACTATCCAAGAGAATTGATTACTTAAGTTTACAAAATGTTTAAGAAGTGTTTAGTGCCTTGTTTCAAGCTTTGTTTCAAAAGAGAAGTTTTTCACAAAGAAGAAGCCTTCGATTCAAATTGAGGAATCCATCCTCATCATCAATTTCTTCCGTTCTTTGTATTTATAGAGAAGTTTATCTAAACTCTTTTATATAGCTTATTTGCCAATTTCATTTTTCATATCTTGGCTATAGTCATTGAGTTGTATATTTTCATTCACTGATTTTCACACACACTTATTGAGCTTAATATCTTCATACCATATAGTGTGGGTTGTGGGGTGTGATTTAGTGAGTGTGAGCTTCATTGTGTTCTTACTTTTTATTTGAGAACAAACCATTGTATTTAATCTTCTTTGTGAGTATCACTTGTAATACACTTGTACACCGAGAGAAGTGTGAGGCGAGAGACGGGGTCGAATCCAATAGGAGTGGCGTCGGTTGATGAACCTAGGGAGAGGTTGCATCTGAGCACTTGAGGAGGAGGACACGGGCTAGGTTCCTACACTTAGTGTGTAAAGTGTGATTGATTAATGATTGTGTAGTGTGAGAGTTTTTGGTGATCTTATAAACCGAGTGTGTAGAAGTTCCGGCTTCCAAACCGGGTTGTGATAGTGGATTTCTCCCCGGGAGAGGGAAGCGGAGACATAGGACGGAAGGTCCGAACTCCGTGATCATATCGTGTATTTGAGTTTGCTTTGGCGCACTTTATCTTATGTTTATATTTTTTGTCGCCATTGTCCATAGCTCATTATTTATATGATCCACTATCTATAGTTCATATTGTTTACTCCTTGTGTTAGTTTCATATCCTTGCATACATCATATATTGCTTATATCTCTTTGCTAGGATATTTCTTGTTATTCATATTGCTTATCCTAGCTCATATAACTTGTTATATTTCATACTTGCTAGGATAACTTGTTAATTAGTTTTAATTGGCATTTAAATTAGATTAGATTAGCTTAGACCCTAATCACGCCCTCTCTAGGGTCTAACACTGCCGAGATCACTTCTCTAAGGGTCGCGCAATGCTGACACTCGCGAGCTCTCTTTAGAGTTATGAATTCTCACAAGTCAACATTAGTGCCAACTTCGCTTGTTTGCCCTTGGAATGAAGATGTCAATTATGGCGATGTTGGCTAGAAGTTTGTCCAGCGAGATCATGGATGATGATGTCATTCCTTTTGTTGGGAACATGGTTGATGTTACAATATCTCTTATATTTTGATGATAACAAATCATAGTTTGTCTAACATATTTTACTGCAGATTCAAGATATATATCTCAAAGCAACAATCAAGATATTAAGGCTATATCAAAGACAAGATTTCAAAGATCAAAAAGATGAAGTTAATCAAGTCACTTCGTAATTCAAGAAGAAAATATACTTTACAAGAGTGATGTAATTTTGTCTTTT
>BQKN01000307.1:102123-113972 GCA_022839385.1 Asparagus kiusianus
ATTCAACCCCCCTTCTAGTGTTTGAGTGCCATTGCAGCGATCCTACACCTTTAAGGAAACTTGGGTGAGGAATAATGTGACGCCCCAGGGATCACACAAGGCTGCTGTCCAAGGTAAAACTCGGATTATAAAACCTACCAAGCACCAACACCATGCTACAACATGTTTTACCATCATAGTCACTATCTCCCTAAAAGAGTCAACAAATAGGTGAAGGTACAAAGCAGGCAAATAATAAAAATAGTACAAGATCAGATATGCACAGAAGAAGCGTAATCAATAAATGAGCCCAACTTAACGGGATCCTGGTCTTCTGCACGCACCACCAAGCAGGTAGTTACAAGAATGGTCTTGTTGGGAGGTCGTGTATGACCCCCAGTCCGGTGAGTTGTTCGAGGTTCATTCACTAGACCCAAGCGTTCTCTGACCGGAAGTTTGCCTCGATCCCCTTGCAAAGGACCAAGGTGATCTGTGATCTTCATCTTGAATCAAGAAAGATCCACACTACCGTAGGACTTCACCAAAGGTACCGGATCAACTTGAATAGGAACGAAAGTGGACAGGGAATCAGAAATAGCATGGGAAACGAGGCAAGTGTCGGCCACGCTGAGCTGGCTCGGCAATCCGTAGGCCAGCTTGAGATGGCTCGGCCTTGGCTGAGACACTATTAGCTGGCCTGGCCCTGGCTGAGCCACGCTTGCTGGCTTGTAATTTTTAGGAGTCTCGGTACTTGTCCGAATCGCTGTTTTGGATTTTGACCTCCATTCTTGGCGTGGTTTTAGTGGTTTCTTAGCCACCTTGTCCTCCTTCGTGTATTGTGCCTTTCGTGCTAAGGCACGTGTGCGGAGATTTTGGATGCGCTCCTCGAGAGTTGAACGAGTCCTTTTGATACAGACCTATTCGCTGGCCTATGGCTTGGAGGAGGGACCATTTGCTTTCTGTTGTGGCGGTTGGCGCTCTCTGAACTTGAGATCCGCGTGATAACAGATCTCGTCAACTGGCTCCAAGGCCTTGCAAGCTAAAATTCCATCAACCTCTTTGTCAGAATTGGCTCGCCTTCGTTAAACAACTCTTGGACTGAAGAGGAGTCGTTGTGATCTGAAATTCCGACTTCCTTAGATGCTGGAGGAGCATTGTGAGGGGAAGCCTCAGAATAATTAGGCGAGAGTCACCCCGAGCCTTCTTTGATGCTGATATCTTCCTGTAATTACAGGACGAGGAAGATCTTGAAGAGGATGAGGAGAGGTATTTCTCAAACTTAGCCTGGTCGAACTCGTACTCGACCTCTACATCAACCAGGATGTGGATCCTTAGTTGCGACACGATAGCCTCGGCATAGAGGTTGTTGCCTCCCACTGTGATCGCCAGCGTGTTTGTGTAGAAAGTTATTTTCATTGCTGAATCCATTACACATTTATCCATTATAGATTCAAAGTAAAATTAGTCTTTTATAAGACTTTCTTACACAATGAAAATAAGAAAAAAATAAAACTCTCTAGAAACACACGCAGATGACATTTATCACCAACTGCTTACGTGAGATCTTTGCTTATGCATGGGATGCTTTTATCTATAGACCGCCGTGGATCAGATTCAGTTAACAGAGCGAAAGTTCAATGTTCTTGCTTCACAAAGGAAATAATCGCAGAAGTGATAATCTCAACCAAGTGAGATTACGACTCTTCACGAGATCAAAACCAAGTTTGATCCGGAGGAAAGGGGAATGGGACTTAGATCTCTCGAACTCTCCCACTTTATGCTAAAGAACTTTGCCAAGATCTGCTAGCCTCTCTAAAATTCATGATTCACTCTTCAAGGGACAGCACCTCGCCTAAATTTCAGATCCCATGTATATAGGACCCTAGGCTTGTATTTATAGGCTTCGGTTGCAGCGTTTTAGGATAAAAATTGATGATTTAACCTTATCCTTAGTTAATAACAGCTTAACCACATTTAGGGATAGTATCAAAGTAGTTGGAGAGGCTCTGGAACGAAAGAATCTCGAGAAAACTATCGAAAAATGCGTTTTTAGCATTTCTGGGCGCGAGCCACCCTAGGGTGGCTCGGCACTATGCGAGCCACCATATGGTGGCTCGACCTTAGCTGAGCCACCTGACCTGGCCGAGTCATTTTGATACGACTCGTCTGCCAGGAGCTTTTCTGTTTTGGTCTTGTTCTGCCATTTTGTGCATTTTGTCGTTTTGTTGACTTGCTTCGTGCACTCGTTAGCTCTTTTACGGCACTGGATAATCTCATTTGATTCAGGTGATGACGTTCATCATCTTCTCTTCATTTTGAGCTGTGTGTGGGAACCTATAGGCGAGTTTTGACGCCTACAATTTTAAGCAAATATCATAAAACTCCCCAACTTGGGACGGTTATCTGAAAATCCCACATAACTTTCAAACTATTGAAAACCACGCTTAACTTTAGAGGTTATTAGAAAAACCCCGTTAACTTTGAGATTTTATTAGAAAATCCCCTAATTATAGGGTGGTTAATTAAATTTCAAAATTAAAGGTGTTTTTCTGATAAAATCTAAAAGTTAGTGTGGGGGTTTGTGATAAGCTCTATACTTAAGGGGTTTTTTCCTAATATTTTGACAGTTAAGTGGGGTTCCTAATAATTCCCAAAAGTTAAGGGGTTTTTTCTGATATTTACCTTGCATAATTACTAGCAACCTTAATGATTAAGGAAGTTGAGCATGTGAAACATAATACTACCCGAAGACAGAACTTATACGAGGATATAATGACAGCTTACCTGAAGCTATGAGCGCTTAATTCGATACTATCAAAAACCATTTGTGTTTATGCGATCTCTCACAAAGTCCTAAAAGATCTAGCCCTAAAACTCGTAATGCCTGAACGGAGTTCTCTGTTGTCTATATCCATCATTTGTGTATCACGTTATGTTTAACTGTGTTATATACAGAGAAACTCTTCACTGTTTTTATCTGTATCCATCATTTGTGTATCACCTACATCAATGTGTTATATATAGAGAGGTCTTTCTGATATTTTACTTTGTTGCAAAAGGCCCTCCTAATTTCTTATAGGTGTGGAACATACATTCCCCTGGTACACGAAGAAATCATAGAGAGACGTAGATTTGAACTTTTTGATGTCTGAAGGCTGATACAAAATTAGGGCAGTAAATTGATAAATCCCTACAGCACAAAACATGTATATGCAATTAGTCCCCGAAATATATCCAGATCAAGCTGTTTCAGTTATAATAGGGGACATGAGATTAGTATCAAACCAGGAAGAAAAGTTCTTTGATAAATGCCGTGGAAAAAATGTAAGTTTCAGGTTTATATGAGGAGAACTTTTTAAAACTCATAGAAAGGATTCCTTAAGGGGCTGTTTGGTTTCTTTCCTCCATTTTCCAAGTTCAACGTTCCTTCATTTTTGGTGTTTCCTTCACATTCATGGAAAGTTATTTTTGTTGGGAATTTTATGGAGATTAACCTGCAGAATTAAACACTAAACGAATAACAGCACCAATGAAAATACACTAAGATTTAATGTGGTTAGGCAAATCGTACCTACGTTCACGGGATAATCCAGAGAGAAATATTCCACTATGAATCAAGAGTACAATCCCTCCAAGTTACACCTAAACTTGAGGATTAAATCACAAGAGAAAGATATCGTGTTTCCTCTAGGGTACCAAAACCCTAAAACCCGTCTCACCAAAAATCTCCAACTCTCACAAAGAAACCAACATCATACCCTCAATGACGTCATCGTTCTGAAGACAACGATTTTTGAATCATTACAATCGGACAACCGAGCTATCCGGAATCTGAACGTTTCTCTCTTTTTTCTTCTCTCTCTTTTCTCTCTCCCCTCTCGACACTGTAGCAAGCCCTGTAGCATGGTACTGTAGCCTATACTATTCATCCAAAAAACAAAATGCATGTTTTTCATATATAGAGTTCTCCAAACCTATTCCTATTTTAAATAGATCATTCAAATCCCCTTCTAGATAGAGTTCTAATTCATGTGGACTTTATGTGGGCCTTATCTTGGGTTGGACCTACAACAATCTTCCCCTCTAGCCCAACGAGAGAGTATGCCAAACTGTAACTCCTTAACGGGAGTTCGGCCAATTGCCGCGACAACTCGGTCTTTTCTTTGGAAACGGTCTTCGTTAAAAAATCTGCTGGATTTTTATCTATGTGAATCTTCTGTAGCTTCAGCTCCTCTTTCTCAACAGATTCTCTAAGTCAATGCTATCTCACATCAATGTGTTTCATCCTGGAGTGGAATGTAGAATTCTTGCTCAAATCAAGAGCACTTTGACTATCAATGAAGATTTAATAACTGTCCCGCTTCAAGCTAAACTCCCGTAGAAATATTCTTAACCAAATCATCTCCTTACCGGCTTCTGCAGCTGCAATATATTCTGCCTCTGTTTTAGATAAAGCAACACACTTCTGCAATCTGGACTGCCAAGGTACTGCTCCCACTGCAAAAGTAAACAACCAACCTGAGGTAAACTTCACATGATCGAGATCACCTGCCATATCCACATCTACAAAACCATATAATACTGTCTTCGAACCTCCAAAACTCAAACACAATCTGGAACTGCCTTTCAAATATTTTAAGATCTATTTTACACCTTCCCAGTGAACTTTCCCTAAATTAAAAAGAAACATACTCACAACGCCAACTGCATGATCTATATCTGGTCGAGTGCAAACCATGGCATACATCAAACTCCCTACAGTTGAAGAGTAAGGAATATTCTTCATCTCACTCTTTTCCTCATCAGTAGTTAGGCAAAATTTCTTACTAAGCTTCAAATGACCTACAAGAGGAGTACTGACTGACTTGATATCTTTCATGTTGAATCTATTAAGTAGTCGTTCAACATCTTGCTCTTGTGATAACCACAACTTCCTGGCTTTTCTATCACGAGCAATATCCATACTAAGAATCCACTGTGCCGAGCCCAAATTCTTCATGTCAAAAGATTTAAATAACTCCTTCTTCAGCCCACCGATTATCTGACTATCCTGACCAACAATCAACATGTCGTCCACATAAATCAAAATAATAATGAAGCTAGAATCTAAAATTCTCCAGAAATATACACACAAATCTACAACTGTTTTCTGGTAGCCATGACACAGCATAAAGGAATTAAATTTCTTGTACCACTGCCTGAGTGCCTACTTCAAACCATAGATGCTCTTCTTCAGCTTGCAAACTATGTGTCCTTTTCCTTTCACTTCAAAACCCTTTGACTGCTCCATGTAGATCTCCTCCTCCAAATCAGAATGCAGTCTTCATGTCTAGCTGCTCAATCTCGAGGTCTAAACTAGCTGCGAACCCTAAGATAACTCTAATGGACGTCATCTTCACAACCGATGAAAAATCTCATCAAAATCAATGCCCTTTTTCTGGCCAAAACCTTTCACCACTAATCTGGCTTTGTATTTTTGAATCTCTTTGTAACTATCCTTCTTTAACATGAACACCCACTTATTCTTCAAAGCTTTTCTATCCTTCGACAAATCCACCAACTCACAAGTATCATTCTTCTCAAGAGACTTCATCTCTTCCTTCATAACCTGGAACCATCTGCTCTTATCTTTATGAGCATGTGCCTCCTGAAAGCTCTCTGGCTCCCCCTCTTCTGTCAGCAAAGAATACTCTGAAAGAGGATATCTCGTGGATGGTCGATGCTCTCTAGTTGATCTCCTAAGTTGTGGCTCTGCAAACTCCTGCTGCTGGTGATGCTCCCCTTGCTGAGGAGCCTCATGCTTGTGATCTTGATCACCATCTCCCTGCTCTGGTATCTGACCGTCATCATAAACATCATCATCATGCACCTGCTCTATATCTGTAGGATGCAACTGTATTAGAGACGAAACAGGTGTCATATCTAGAATTTCACTAGCAACACTCTCTGACTGCTCTGCTCTCCTAAGATCTACAATAGTCTGATCCTTCTGAAAAATCAAATCTGCTTATCTGATAATTCGTCTCTTTTATGGATCTCATAGTTTGTAGCCAAAGTCATCTTCTCCATAACCAAGGAATAGCAAGGAACCACTTTATCATCAAGCTTCTGTCTCTTCTCCTTCGAAATATGCGCAAACGCCTTGCAACCAAACACCTTTAGATGAGAATAGGAAATATCTTTTCCGAATCAAATTCTCTCTGGAATATCAAAATTCAAAGGAACTAAAGGAGACCTATTGATTATATAGCATGCAGTGCGAATAGCTTCAGCCCAGAAGCTCTTAGGTAACTTCACCATCTTCAACATGTATCTGACTTTCTCCATAATGGTCCTGTTGTACCTCTCTGCAACTCTATTATGCTTCAATGTGTCAGGCTCTGTCCTCTGATGTCAAATACCATGTGTGGAGCAATAATCTCTAAACTCAATGGAAATGTACCCTCCTCCATTATTGGTGCACAAACACTTCAACTTCTTTTCTATTTGCCTCTCCATCATGGCATGAAACTGCTGGAAGACTGAAAACACCTGATCATTTGTCCTCAACAAGAAGACCCACATCTTTCATGATGCATCATCAATAAATGTGACAAAATACTTATTGCCACACAAGGACTCCTTCTCAATAGGGCCACAAATATCAGAATAAATCAAATCTAGGATATTATCTTTTCTTTTAGAAGGCTTACTAAAAGAAACTCTATGTTGTTTGTCAAATAAACAATAATCACAAGAGGTGAGTGACGAACCTTTGACAGAGGGAATGAGAGACTTCTTTGTTAATATCTGCAACCCCTTCTCGCTTATGTGCTCGAGCCTCCTATGCCACAAACTGAGAGTGTCACCATCTTGAGCCACACTCAAAGAATCATATGAAGCCTTTGCTTGAGTCTTATATAAATAGCAATATACACTTCCTCTAACCATCACAAGAGAACTTTTGGTGATTTTATATTTTTCTCCACCAAATTGAATTTCATATCCCATTCGGTCCAAAGTAAGACTCGAAATCAAGTTGAGTCGCAAATTGAGAACATGCCACACATTCTTTAAGATCAATGTGCATCTAGTATCTGTCTACAAGTGTTTATCACCAAGTCCTATAATCTTTGAGTAGCTGGTATTACACATCTTCACATTGCCAAAGTCACCTGCTTTATACAACATGAAAAAGTCTTGATTGGAGGTAGCATGACATGTAGCTCCTATATCTACTATCCACTCGAAATTCTGACTTGTAACATGCATACAATCTTCTTCCCTACAAATGAGAATAACATCGGTCTTAGACAAAATAGCTGTAGTGTCACAGTCAGCTTTCTTCTACTCATCTTTCTTTTCATCTTTGTTCCCAGCTTGCTCTTTCTTTAATGCCCAACAATTTTTCTTGATATGACCCAGCTTCCCAAAATAAAAACAACCTCTCCCTTTAGACTTTGATCTGCCCTTGGATGTGTCATGACCTCTGGACTGGTCACCGTACCTGCTCCTGCCCCTGTTCTCTGTGATAAGTGCATGTGAGTTATCTGTACTGGTAGACTTCCTCCGAGTGTCCTCATAGAATAAACTACAAGTAACCATACTCATCGATAACATACCATCTAGAGCTGCATTGCTGACTGTCACAACTAGTGTCTCCCAACTGTCTGGCAAAGAACCCAATAGCAATAAAGCCTATAGTTCATCATCGATAGTCATCTTCATGGTAGATAACTGATTAATTAAACTATTGAACTCATTCAAGTGCCCTGCTATGCTGCTTCGTGTTGGCCTTCTTGTTTTGATGATGATTTAACAAACAATTTACGTATAATATTGTTTATCTAGTGTTTGTATAATTCTATTTATTATAGACAAACAAAAGTTGGAGGATATATAAAATTGCACATTCACGCTCATATCCAATGAAGGTTGGCGGAATTGTGAAGTGAAGCCTTACATTTTAAGTTGAAGATCTAAGTTCAAGATTCATCCGTAAGATTACCAAGAAGAGCTTATTGAAGATCAATCAAGCTTGGGTATATTTAGTTTAGGTTTTATATTATGTGTGTTAAGTACTTTAAGCTCAATATAATATACACACACACATTTATTGGTTTCCATGTATATATATAGTTATATATATATACATACATGTTTTGTTTCCAAGTATATATAAATATGAAATTACATCCTTCATATTTATTATTTTGGTTTTTCAAGTTTAAATATGAAACAATTGAATATAATTGGAAAATACATTTTTGTTTCATGTTTACATGCTTATATATGATTTTATCAATATCAAGTTTATATTTAATAAAATCATATTTATTGCTTTTGAAATGTTTACAAAATATGTAATTTTATAAAAATATTGGTTTCTTAGTTTATAGACTTCATAACAATAGTATACATCTTTCTTCAAGTCTATAAAATCATTTTGTATTGTTTCAAAACATGGTTAAGCTAAAATGTCAAAACTCATATGTTTACATTTTCATGTTTTGGACTATTATGAAAAATAATGATATTTTTTATTTGGGAGGTCCTTTCTGAAAACCAGTTTTTGTAGCATGTGTATTAGCATGTCTACAATCATTTTCCAAAGTTTTACATTTTTTAAAATTTATTTGATATTTTTAAACAGGGTTTTAAAATCAAAAAATCAACTTTCAAACATGTTTTCTCATATGTCAGTTTACGGTCGACTGCGCCTTTAATTTACCCTGTGGAGCCAGCAGAGACTTTTGCGGTCGATCGTGACGGTCGACCGTCAAGCTAAAAATTCCCACGGTCGACCGTAGATGTTTCTGAAAATTTTCTCAGTCTCTAACATGGCTCGCGGTCGACCGCCGATCGCCCAACGGCTAGTTTTGGTACAGAATCAGATTTCTGATTCTTAGGCTTTTTGGTCTATTTCTTTTGGGTTTTGGCTGAGATTTTGAGAGGCTAAATATACCCCCTTGCTCTCATCTTTCATGGATAACAATGAGAATGTTTTAAACAAGTTTAACAAGGGTTTTAAAGTTTGTTTTGTGTGTTTTAAAAGAGTTTGGTTTGTGAAGACTGTTTCACAAGTGGAGGAGATCATCTACATTGTTTGGGCTTCATCTTAATCCATCTCTCCATCTTGTTTTTTCAGAGAAGAATTTCTAAACTCATATCTAGCTTTACATTTGCATATTTGTTTTGTTTATCATTCTTTAAAGCTAGTTTTTATATTGAGTTTAGATTTGATAACTTATTGTTACACACACCCACATTGAGCTTATTGTATTCATACATAGTATATTTGGGTTGGTGAGTGTTGTAACTTTGAGTGTGAGTTTACATTGAGTTCTCATCTATTGTAGAGAACAAATCATTTGCTATATTGTGAGATTGTAAAGTTTTCGATGAGCTAGAAAACCGAGTGTGAGGTGTAGACGTTGATCGATGAGCATTAAAAACTGACATTGTGAGGTGTGAATTGTGAATGATTATTGCTATGACCGGTCCCGTGCACCATATACACCCAAGAGGGTTCACAACCCTAGGGCTTTAAGCTTAAATGATAGGGGTCATGTCCCTAACTCTCTTAGTACCAAGAATTCTTGGGTACCAAAACAAATTTGATTTTTAAAACCAAGTATTTTAGTGTTTTTCTTTTTTCTTTTCTTGGTTTTGAAAAATTATGCTTTAAACTTTTGAACATGAAAACAATTTTTTTATTGATCAAATTCTTTTGTTTTCATGATTATTGGTTTTGTTTTAATAAGAGGTTTGTGTTTATATAACCCTCCGGGTTTATTGGGTGTTTATTCTCAAATCTTGTTTACCCGGTGCTAAAAATATTTATATGGGTTAATACTAGCTCAAGAGCTAGATATAGTTACCTCTCTTGATTTTTGAAAATCAATGATGGTTTGGTTTTATGTTTTTATGGATTTCATTTGATTTATGATTTCACTTGAGTGATTTGTTTTCATCTGAAAACTTTTTGCATGATTCTCATGCTCTATCTTTTGATTTCATAAATCTATTTTTATACACTTTATTTTTAAAATTGTGTAACGAGACACTTTTTTTATATTTATATGTGTTCTCATTGTCTTTTTGTATGTGAGTTGTGTTTAATATGTTTCTTGCTTGCTCACATATGTATGTCTTAGTATTCATTGCATATATTCATTAAGGCATTTTGATAGGGGGAGCAATCCCTATATCTTTCTATGTGGTATACTCACCCATGTATATTGATAGGGGGAGCTTTCACTCTCTTCATCCCTTTGTCCCCTTTTTGATGTTGTCAAAGGGGGAGAAATATTGTGAGCATATTCTTTCTTGTTTATATGCATGTGAATTATAATTTATATATTCATTTTCTTTTATGCATATATCCTTTTTGTAAATTGTTTATCATCATAAACAAGGGAGAGATTGTTAGCCTTCTTGTTTTGATGATGATTTAACAAACAATTTACGTCTAATATTGTTTGTCTAGTGTTTGTATAATTATATTTATTATAGACAAACAAAAAGTTGGAGGATGGATGGAATTGCGCATTCACGATCATATCCAATGGAGGTTGGCAGAAATGTGGAGTGAAGCCTTGCATTTCAAGTTGAAGATCCAAGTTCAAGCTTCATCCGCAAGATTACCAAGAAGAGCTTATTGAAGATCAATCAAGCTTGGGTATATTTAGTTTATGTTTTATATTATGTGTGTTAAGTACTTTAAGCTCAATATAATATACACACACACATTTATTGGTTTCCATGTATATATATAGTTATATATATACATACATGTTTTGGTTTCCAAGTATATATAAATATGAAATTACATCCTTCATATTTATTATTTTGGTTTTTCCAGTTTAAATATGAAACAAGTGAATATAATTGGAAAATATATTTTTGTTTCATGGTTACATGCTTATATATGATTTTATCAATATCAAGTTTATATTTAATGAAATCATATTTATTGCTTTTGAAATGTTTGTGTTTTCGGGAAAAGTTGTTGTTTTCATTGCTTCTCTTTTTGAGATCTGTTACAACTTCAATCGTTACAACAGGATTTAAATGAAAACAAATGATTACAACTTTATCGAAAATAAACACGAGATCCCGGTTTGGTTCGGTCTCGCTTGCGTGGGTTGTTGGCCTGTGACGGGGATGTAGATATCCGTGGACCGCCGACTCTTCAAGATCTTTTCCGGAAAATCCGGCAGAGTTTCGTCTATCCGCGAAGGGATATGGAAATAGAACTTCATCGATCCGCGTGAGATCTCAGAAGTTTAAAGCTTATATCTCGGCTAAAACGAGACACTAGCTCTTCTTAGTGTCACCTGCGAAGGGTAACACCAAGGAAAAGAAAGGGGGAATGAAGAAGAAGTTGATGAAGATCTCTTGCTCCTCGATCCGGCAGGGCTTCGCCGCTCTCTTGAAAGCTCTGACTCCTCACTCCGGCAGGGCTTCGCCGCCTCACACAAGAGCAATCCTTGGCTAAGATAATTCAGCCTTGAATTGGGAGCCCCCCACAAAGGAGGCCCTAGGGGCCTATTTATAGGAAACCAAGGAGGGGGGGCTGAATTGAGGACACCCCTAGGGGGTGTCTTTGGTCATGGCCGAGACACCCCTGGGGTGTCTTGGCTTTGCCAAGACACCCCTCGGGTGTTTCGACCTCGCCGGGATACCCCGGGTGCCTCGGTTCAGTCCGAGACTGTCCGCCGTTGTCCCGCCGTTGATTCTTCGCTGACTTTTCGTCCGAACTCGGATCTGAGTGATTTCGGATGCGTTGGAATCTTGACGGCGAGCTCTGTTGATCCTGATGGTTGAATTATCAGTGGGACCCACGGGAGTTGAAGGGCGTTGGTTCGTTTGCAGTGATCACGGGGTTT
>BQKN01000307.1:162253-178600 GCA_022839385.1 Asparagus kiusianus
AAATTTAAAGTTTCCGCATTAGATTTCATAAACACTATTCAACCCCCTTCTAGTGTTTGAGTGCCATTACAGCGATCCTACAGGTTTTACCCTGAGAAGGTACCAGGGTCTTTTTATCGACTGAGAAGTCAAGTGCCTAGGTGACGAGGTCTTCCATTTTTCCCCTAGGGCCGAGAGGCGATTGTGGGAGTCGGCCAAAGGATTGTGCCTTGGTTTTACCCTGAGAAGGTACTAGGGTCTTTTTATTGACTAAGGAGTCGAGTGCCTAGGTGACTAGGTCTTCCATTTTTCCTATAGGGTTGAGAGGCAACTGTGGGAGTCAGCCAAAGGGTTGTGCCTTGGTTTTACCCTGAGAAGGTACCAAGGTCTTTTTATCAACTGAGGAGTCAAGTGCCTAGCTGACTAGGTCTTCCATTTTTCATTTAGTATGGTGACAAAAAAAATTAGCTAAAGCATTTTCATCAGATAAATTATCAATTATCTAAGGCATGCATTCTTCATAGGGAATTTTCAAAATTCAAGAGATTAAACTGAAATCTTAAAGGAAATATCATCGTAGGTGTTCAATGTTCTATGGATGACCGAGGATTCGTCCATCTGGAGCTCTCAGCCGATAGGTGCCGGCTCTGAGCTCCTCTATAATAGTGTAGGGTCCTTCCTAATTAGGAGCCAGCTTGCCTTGCCATGTATCTTTGTCGAAGGCCGCTTTGTGAAGGACAAGGTCTCCAGCCGTGAACCTTCTCGGACGAATCTTCCTGTTGTAATGTTGAGCGATCCGCTGCTGATTAATGACCTGAGTACGAAGTGATTTCTCACTTGCTTCTTCTAGGAGATCGAGGCTGACTCGAAGGCCTATTAAGTTCAAGTCTTCATCAAAGTGTCACAGTCGAATAGTCGACATGCCCACTTTAACTGGCGTAACAGCTTCGGCCCCATAAGTTAACTTAAAGGGAGTCTCCCCAGTTGAATTCTTATGGGTCGTTCGGTACGACCATAGGATTCTTAGCAATACATCGACCTAACATCCTACGGCGGTATCCACCTTCTTCTTTAGTGCTTGGAGGATGCACTTGTTAGCTGATTCTGCAAGGCCGTTCGATTTCGGGTGTGCTACCAAGGTGAATTTGAGGTGAATGTTGTATTCCTCACAGAAGTCGTGGAAACCGTTGCTGTTAAATTGAGTGCCATGGTCGGTGATAAGTGACCAAGGCACACCAAAGCGACAAACATTGGATTTCCTTACGAAGTTGGTAACATTGCTCTCACTAATCTTGGCTAATGGTTCGGCCTCGATTCACTTAGTAAAGTAGTCGATTGCTACAATGAGAAACTTCCTTTGCCCTAAAGCTAAAAGGATGGGCCCCAATAGATCTAAGCCCCATTAGACAAAAGGTACAGGGCTTAATATGGGGGTTAACTCGATAGTGGCTGCCCTAGGGATGGATGAGAAATATTAGCACTTTTGATAATAAGTCACGAGCTTAGTCGACTCGGCTAAGATGGTCAGCCAATAATATCCCTGCCAGATGATCTTTTGAGCCAGGGTTCAAGCTCCTGGGTGATTCCCACATGTACCCTCGAGGATTTCTTTGAGCATATAGAGGGCTTTGGGTGGTCGTAGACCTCGCAAGTAGGGTCCTATGTTGTTGCCAATATAAGACACTCGGTAGAGTTGTTCCTCTATCATGAGATAGCAACGAGAATTTCTTAGCAAATGCTTGGCTTTGAGTCGATCCTCAGGTAAAACACCTTGAGTTAAGTAGAGGAGGATGGGATCAAGCCAATATGGAGGTGCGGAGTTTTCTATTTCCATGACCTTCTTCAATGGTTTGAAATGCTGGGATGCTCCAACGTGTCCATGTAGATAGGTCTGGAGCCCCTTCTCAAAATTGTCGATCCTAGCTTAGAGAGAGCGTCCGTTTGAGCATTGAGGGCTTAGGGGATTTAGACTACCTTGGACTTCTAAAAGTTTGACAAAAGTTCTTTGGAAGCTTTAAGGTATAGGGCCATCCTGGGGTCCTTGACGGCATAGTGTCCGTTGATTTGGTGAACTATCAGCTATGAGTCGGCTAGGATATAAAGGCTTTCGTCTTTCAAAGCCTAGCTGCTCGGAGGCCGGCAAGTATAGCCTCATACTAAGCTTCATTGTTCGAGGTCAAGAATTTGAATGAGATGGAATGCTCATATGTTATCCCCTTAGGGCTTCGTAGGACCACTCCTACTCCACTGGCGGTTTCCCCTGAAGATCCATCTACTTGCATTTTCCACTAAGAGGTGTACTCTGGTGAATCATGCTCTAGTGTGCGATGAGTCGGTGGAGCTGTCGGTTGCCCCGGAGGTAAAGGCAACAAGTTTCGCAATTCTTTGCTTGATTCATTATTTTGGGGAGTCGACTTGATCAAGAAGTCTGCGAAAGCTTGAGCTTTGATGGTCGTTCGAGGCTCGAACTTGATGTCATGTTCACTGAGCTCGACTGCCCAAGAGATCATCCTCCCTAACGTTGTAGGGCTGCCCAAAGCTTTCTTCAAGGGAAGGCTCATCCTGATAATAACAGCGTGCGATTGGAAATAGGGGCGGAGTCTTCTGGCCATAAAGGTGAGAGCGAAGGTAGCTTTTTCTATAAAAGGATAGTTGAGCTCGCTGGCTCGAAGGATTCGGCTCACATAATAGACAGGCTTCTGGATGTTTTCTTCTTCTTGAACAAGGACAGAGCTCACCGCTTAGGAGGAAATGGCTATGTACACGAACAAAGTTCCCCCTTCATAGGTTGGCTTAACAACGACTTAGTGCTCAGGTAGGCTTTGAGATCTTGGAACGCTGCTTTGCATTCCGCAGTCCAGGTTATACCTTCTTTCGGGTTCCTGCTCCCTCTTAGGACTTTGAAGAAAGGGAGGTTTCTCTCTACAGATTTAGACAGGAATCGTCCCAGAGCTGCAACCCTCCCGTTTAGTTTTTGAATCTCCCTTAGTGTACGGGGTTCAGGTAATTGCTCTATGGTAGCAATTTTCTCAGGATTGATTTCAATTGCTCTTTGGGTAATCATGAACCCTAGGAACTTTCTTGATTGTACTCCGAAGGCACACTTGGAAGGATTGAGCTTCATCTGGTAGCACCTTAGAGTTGAAAAAGTCTCGTCCAAGTCGGATATATGGGCGGACGCTTGTTTGGATTTTACTAACAAGTCGTCCACATAGGTTTCGAGGTTCCTGCTGATTTGGTCCTGGAAGACTTTGGCTACGAGCCTTTGATAGGTGGCTCCGACATTTTTTAACCCGAACAGCATCATTTTGTAGCAATACGTGCCCATATCAGTGATGAATGAAGTATTCTCTTGATCATGTCTTATCATGAATATTTGATTATAGCCCGAGAAAGCATCCATAAAACTGAGCAGTTCATGTCTGGTACTCTCGTCAACTAACTAGTCAATCCGGGATAGGGGGTAGCTATCCTTAGGATAGGCTTTATTGAGGTCAGTGACATCTACACAAATCCTCCATTTGCCTAATGCTTTCTTCACTAGGACGACATTGGCCATCCATTCAGGATATTGGACTTCTCGAATAAAGTTAGCTTACAGAAGCCGCTTTACTTCCTCTGCTGCCGCCTTCTGACTCTCTGGACCGAGATGTCTCTTCTTCTGACGGACCAGTTTGACATGTTTGTCCACAGCCAACTCATGGCTGACTTCACGAGGAATCCTGAGCATGTCGGCAGGTTCCCAAGCAAATACATCTTTGTTGGCCTTCAAGAATTTGATCAGAGTTACCCTCAAAGGTTCAACCAAACCAGATCCCACCTTGATAGTCTTTGTTCCGGCTGAGTCGATGGGGATTTCTTGGAGTTCTTCTACTGGCTCCGTCCTTGGTTTCTCATCCGCTTTTTCCATTTGAAAACAGGCTTTTTCGATGGACATGGTGCCTTGTGCACCCTTTCCCTTGACTGAGTGCAGGTAAAAAGACCTAGCCTATGTCTAGCTGCTCCTAGTGACTCTAACTCTATTTGGAGTTGAAAATTTGAGGATCTGGTGGTAGGTCAAGGCGATGGCCCGCAAGGAGTGAAGAGCGGTTTGACCCAATATGACATTATGGGCCGACTTCAAATCGATCACTAGGAATTGTATTTGATCTGTGACTTGTTTAGGAGGAGCTCCTAGTGTCATTGGTAGAGTTATCATCCCTTCAGGGAGAAGGGAATGGCCAGTGAAGCCTATCAGGGGTGCTTTGCAAAGCTGCAGGCGGGATCCGTCGATCCCCATCTGATCAAAGGCGCTAGTGTACAGGACATCTACCGAGCTTCTTGTGCCAACCACAATCCTCTTTACTTGATAACCGTTAATGGTCGCGATGATGACGAGAGGATCATCATGAGGCGTTTCGACGCCCTATAGGTCTTCATCACTAAAGGACACAAGCTCTCCTGTCCTTGTCTTTTTAGGATCGTGATCGACTTGCAGCATTCTCCTAGCATATTTCTTCCGCTCGTTATTAAACGACCCCCTGATGGTCGGGTCCCCACTGATTACATTGATAACTCCCTTATAGGTAGTGTCAACAGGATGTTCATTTAGCAGAGGTTGGTGTTGAGGTGACCGAGAGCGGGATATTCTACCCTTTTGGGATGGAACAGAGTTCCTGCGCTCACCAAGAGGCATGAGATTCTTCAAGTATCCTCTCGTGATCAGATCTTCTATATCCCTTCTAAGGATTAGGCAATCGTTAGTGAGATGCCTATGGTCTTGGTGATAACGGCAAAATTGCCTCGTATCTCTTCTTTTAGGGCCCGACACCATCTTGGGTGTGGGATCTTTGAGGTATCCCTCTTTCTGTGTCGCGGCTAAGGCATTAGTGAGAGAAATGTTGACGATGGGAAAAGACTCCTTTGGGGTCAGGTTTCTTAGCTGATCCCTCCTGTCAGGTCGATTAGTGCAGGGGTTGACCCTTGGAGGATCCTTACACCACTCTGGCTTCTGATGGTCCCGGGTCAGCATAGTCACTGGAGGGTTTGAAGGAGAAACCACAACTGTTAGGGTTGGATTGGCGGCATCCGAAGTCTCCATTCTTCTTGCTAAAGCCTTATAAGCCCGAGCATCTTCCATATCCATGTATCCGTGGGCTTTGGACATTAGTTGTTCATAGTTGGTGACTGACTTTTTGGCAAGGGAATATGCCAACTCATTATCTTGAAGACCCGCCACAAGTGCCGACATGGAGACCGCACTTCCAGGATCATTGACTTCCAACCTCTTCGCTTGAAATCTCTTGAAGTAGGCTCGTGGGCTTTTGCCTGGTCTTTGCCTCATTTGGATCAGCACGTGAGGAGGGAGCTTCTGCTTTGTATCTGCCAGAAAATGATGAATGAACTTACGGCTGAGTTGTTTAAAATTATCGATGGATCTCTTCTCTAGAGCATTCCACCAGAGTTTAGCACTTCCTTTGAGGGTGATGGGGAAGCATCGACATAGGACTGGTTTGGATACTTGGAACGCATTCATTATATCAAAGTAATTTTGAACATGTTCCGAAGGATCTCCCTCACCCGAATATGTCTCTAGGTGAGGCATCTTGAATTTCTCAAATGGGTATTCCATTATCTTGTCAGATAATGGGGTATTTCCATCAATAGCATCAACGTTCGGTTTATATCCTCGATCGTAGCCAGAGATTCCTACAGCGGTTGACGAAGTTGAGGAGTCATGACGGTGCGGTTTTCTAAAGCCCGCTCCTTTAGTACGTCCTCCTGAATGGCTAGGACCGGGACTTTTATTACCATCGCTTAGTTGCTTGAGGCGGTCTTCCGCCTGCTTATGGTGGTTGGGAGGAGGTGGTGGCGTGTTCCACGGTGCTTCATGGAGATTAGTTCCTGATCATCGGTCCCCGGATGGTGGAGGTTGGTCATCGGCGCGTGACGGTCGTGACATTAGCCAGAGAAGCTCATTGATCAGGGTGGAAAACTGCTCTTTCAGAGATGAAGAGAGTCTGTCTACTGTATGTTCCAGTTGACCCTGGGTTACATAATTTGGAGAAGGTGGCCCCCAGGGGGATTGGTCCACTCCTTGCTCAGAACCTGTCATCTTTTCTCAAAAAAGAGGAAAGTAGCCACATGGTGGGCGCCAAACTGCTGATGTCCGTGAACGTACAGTCGATGGGGTTGCGGTTGCAGAGTTGTTAGATCGTCGAGAGGTTGAACTATCGAGAGTGGGGCCACTTTCCTTCTTTGACTTTATGCCTTGTTCTCAGAGCTTGGAGTAGGCGGATCACCTGCACACACAAGAATCGTGGGAGTAATGGGCTTGTTTCCCCTATGGTACCTCCGGCGGTCAAGTCAGCTGGTGATCTTGAGTGGGATTTTAGGGAAGAACGATGTATTCTAATATGTGTTTAGGGAGTTTGTAGATCCAATCTCTTTTTGGGATGAATAGCGTATGTATTTATAGAGAGCGCCAATGGCCGAATCGGCATTTAGTGAGAATGTGGCTTTTGATGATGGCAAGGGGTGAGCTGGAGGCTGAGTCACCCTCTGCCTGTTACGTGTCGATTGGTAAGTGATGGGAGGTAACTTCAGTGACATGGGGAATCGGCAGTCGTTGAGGCTTGTCTGCGGGTAACGTGGAGTCACTTCTGTAGTATGGGGAACCTGCAGCCGTCGAGGCTTGTCAGCGGGTGACTTAGAGTCACTTCTGTGATATAAGGAACTCGTAGCCGTTGAGGCTTGTCGGCGAGTGACGTGGAGTCGTAATGATGATCATAAATGGTAAAATAAGGCTGAGAAATAATGTTCTGAATCGCTCTCGGGGGAAGAGTAGGCTGATTGCCGAGAAGCAATCTTTGGCTCGACTGAGTCTGCCTTTCGAGTTGTCTTTGGGGAATGGAGTCAGCTCGACTGATCCTATCCTCAGGATAGCATATTTGTAAGTAACAGGGGACACCCAGTAACAGTAATAATAATACAACGTATTATACGAAATAATACATAATAGTAATATTAATACAACGTATTATTCAAATGATACGTAATAGTATCGATAACACAAGGGATTAATTCTAGAAATTTTTTTACTGCACTAAGTTAATTTATAAATATCAAAATTATTTAAATAAATATAAAATTTGGACTTTTAAGTCATAAAAATTCTAGAAAGTCAAGAAAAATACAGATACTCTTTTAAAAATAATAATTAAATATTTTAAAATACTGAAAAATTATTTTAACTAGTATCGAAAGTTCATGATCATTACAAATATAAATAGGAACGTAGTATTCAAATTGATTCGATTTTTTACCATTCATACTTATTATGACCCATCAAGTTCTGTGTAAGGGTGATGTTCTCCTCTATAGAAAGCATGTGAGGGTCCGGATCGGTTTGTTCCTCCTCCTGCGAAATGTACACAGATGCAGCCTCAAATCCCTCCTAAAGCACAAATATATAGTTATTTCAAGGTAAAGACCATATTATTTGTGTTCTCGTTTCCTCGTAATATTAACAATGAAATAGAGTTAATAATGCTACTCAAGATATGTATAAGTCTCACCACCAACTCGAGATTTGCCTTGATCTTATCCTGATTCTTTTCATCACCCCTATATCTATCACGGAAAGTACCATACGTCGCTTTTTCCCTCAAGTGTATCAGCATTAATGATTTTTCCTGTCATATTATAAATTATGAGATTTCATAATCATACTAAGCATTAAGATCATTTAAAGCTTTAAATGACATATACTGTATCCTGACAATAAACATTCTTAGATTAGCATAGGAGTGTGAGCCTAAGTGGTGGTTATGTAGCTTCTTTCTTCTATTTTCTGACCCCTTTGTGGATTTATTCTTAAAAAAATTTAGTAAATATGCAATGAAATAATATCCTTAAATTATAAAGTAATTTTCATGAAACTAACCTTGGCGACATCGTTGTCCTAATACATGAGGAAAGCCATGAAATGAATCTCGTCAACTCGGTCATCGAGGTTTAAAAACCTCTGCTAGTCCTCCTCATAGGTATCATAGGTTTCATGTTTGATCTCATGCCTCCATTGTTTGAGGACTGCTTCAACCTTGACATTAAACACATAATTCCAAGCCCCCTCAAAGTCCTCAAGGCAGTAGCAGTCCTGTAGATTTATATACACATTTAGTAAGCATAATTTAATATCAATTACTAATTATTAATAAATGAAAAGCTAAAGCAATATGCAGTTACCATAAGCTTAGTCCATATCGCCTCGTATGCAGTCCATGGTAGTTCTTGGAAATAAAAATAAGAGTTGATAATGTTCGTTCTATGCACGAGAACCCCAATATATGTATCCAATCGGGTTGACCAAGGACCAACAGGCAAATTAGAACTATTCCATCGAATTATCACCCTCATTCCTCTTGGCAGTTATTTAGATTCAGGCTTACCTCTGCCACGCCTGTTCTCTATGTGACCTGGCTTAGCGCCTACAATAATAACATGATAATATATCATATAATATATAAATATGAAAATTAAAAGTATTTATACAATTTACCATTCGTTATCTCTCTTTCTTTTGTTGCAAGTGCAACAGCTTTCCTAGTCTCCAATATAGGAAGCATTTCCTCTAACTTTCTTGTAGCACGTGGGTGGTACTTCCTTGAGTCAGCTATGGACTTATGAGAGTCCGGAGGTAAGGGTAAACTGAGATAGTCCTGTGTCTTCGACCGCAAGTTAGTATGGAATGTATAGATATGTCAGGGTCCAAGAAGCACCTACATAAGAAAGGAGAATCATTAATATGAATTTTTAATTGACCATTATCAATTATTAAATATTGAATACCTGCATCGGGGGATGGTTCTAGTGCTGCATCAGAGGGGCCGGGTGATGAATAACACGCATCTACAACAAATAAACACTATAAGCTAGATAACTAATAGTTTACAATATATATTAAAATATTAATTAATTTTTATACCTGTATTCGTAGATGGTAGTGTATCATCAGCACTAGTACCCGAGGTGATACTCCATGATCAATCACCCTCCGGGCCAAAGAGCATCCTCGCCCTCCTCATCTGCAAATTCAATTATTTACATAGTTAAGAAAAAAATTGTATACATGCTCATGATATATGTTATTATGAAATGCATTGTTATTTTTATTATGATAAGCTGAAAATCGGTAATGCAGTGTAACATATATAGTTCATACATACATCCAGCGTCACATTCTGTGTGTAAGAAAATTCTTGCCAAACGTCATCAGATGACCCGGTTGGTTCGCTATAATTATCTTCACTTTCTTTAATATTTTTTTCATTGTTATTAGGAAGAACAACAGATCTTAGCTCCTTGTACAAAACCACCCAATCAGACATGACATTCGGATCTTTCACGAAGAAGCACTGATCAGCTTGGTCTGCGAAAATGAATTTCACATCCGTATATACTTCTCGGTGGAGATTGACTAGTGTAAATCCATAATGATCATTTTGCTTTTTTACAGGACACCACCAAACCTTGAACATCGTGTAACTATATTGTTTTATCTTACCAAACCCGTAAATTACCTCAACAATATCTTCTAATTGGTCATAATATTGTATGTCAGCTAGAATTAGGTTCTGATCTCTTATACTTGAAAAACATTCTTGAGCAAACAAACTCGTGACCCTAGTGTTCTGAGTTACCCTCCTATCATCGGTCTCTAGCGTTCAAAATTTATATCCATTGACCAAATGCTCATTATAACATCTCACTTCGTGATAAGGGCGTTGTGCATGGATAATAATTTCATCTGGTAACGTAGTACTATCAAGAAGTGATTTTTTAACCTAAGCCAAACAATTTGAGAATATTTAGGTGATGTTATATATAAATGTTCAATAATTAATTGTAAAATTACATTAATTCTTAACCAATCAGAAAATTCTTTCTTATGTCTTTTCTGAATATTATGCGCTGCATACCTACCGGTTGTTTCATTCTTAATGTTTGTAGAAAAATTTGCTGTAAAAAAGAATGAAGGAAAATTGTTCTGTATTCCTTAATCTCAGTTATAATTAGATTTCCTGATTACATAAGAGAAGAGAATGATCTGGATTCTCCCCTTTGTTTAAAACTGGGTTCTTCTTTGTAGCGATGGAATGCCTCCTTGGAATGCCTGCGTCGAATTTGCTCTCCGTTGACGATCTGACCGTCCTGTCTCACGAGAACAATTAACTTGTATGACAAGTTTGATTTAGAACTCTTAATGAGTTTAAGAACTCAAAATGAGTTGAAAACTCTGAAAAGAGTTGTTGAAAACCGAAAAATCGGTTAGCAGCCAAGTGGATTTGGTTGTTGCTAAAGAATCCTTCGAGATTTGATTTCCTAGCTGCCAAGTGGAGTCTCTAGTACCGATTTCATAGATGACAAGTGGAGTCTCTAGTACCGATTTCATAGATGATTCAATCTTTGAAATCAGGCCGAAATCTCCAACCTCCTAAGAATCTAACCTTATGCGGTTTTGATCTCAAAATCTTCAACCCCTTACTCAGTTGAGCAATGCGGTTATTTATAGGGGGATAAGGGGTGTAACCAACCCCTAAATCTGCTACTATGTGGGTAAAAATCCCTCAAAACGTGGGATAAACAGTTTTGAGACTGTTCAGCTTGTGTTTGAACAAGTCAAATGCCTAAATTGGCGTTCTGGGCCTTAACTCTGCATCTTAGATTTTAGACGTAGAGTTGAGTTAGATATCCGCTAAAAGATTGGAAATGCATAGGCCACTTGCGTTCTGAGTCTTAACTCTGCGTCTTAGATTTTAAACGCAGAGTTGAGTGTCTGACAGAATTTGGAGACGCACGGGTCGTTCGTATGTCGAGTCTTAACTCTGCGCAGAGTTGGGTGTCTGCTAAAGAACGCACAGGCCACGTGCGTTTTGAGTTGAGGAGTGCAGAGGTGGACTCTGCATTTGGAAGAGGTTGTTAATTTGTAACTTTTTCTATTACAATATTGCGAAGACTATTGTTCGTTGATCTTTGCTTTAACTGTTACGGGATGTGAAAGTCGTCAGATTGTAACTCTCACACTTAATTGTGAAGGCTATTGGACAGAGTTTTCATCAATCGTCCGAAATGTCGTTGAATTGTAACTATTCTCGATCTATGTGAAAAGTCCTCCATTTACAGCTTTTATTTGTTGACATGAAAGTTATCTGATTGTAATTTTCATTATTGAAGCTTGATGGGGATAAGCTATCTATTGTGATTTTTAGACAGCCTACAGAACCCCTTGCAAAGTTTTTGAAAGTTCGCGGTTGACTAGGACGAATTTTTAGAATACTTTGGATCCCAAAATTTAGTTGATTGATTGTTCACTCCATCTGATATGAAGACATCGTGAACCTGGTTGTCGGAATGTTAAAATTCTGTTTCCTCAAACCAAACAAGGTAACTTTTGAGTCTTGATGACAATAAACTTAGTCAAACAAGCTAAAGCCCGAGTCATTGCTAATGAACCAAACAAGAACGATGATGACAATGATTTTTTCTAGGTCCTTAAGATACTCTACTCAATCTATGATGAGGTGTATTCATCAGATTTCGTCTGGATTCTTCAGATACTCCACTTGATCTGTGATGTATTCTTTCATCCATAGAATTCTTGTAGGCATTGATGAACACTCGAAATGCAGTTTTCAGCTTCATTGACCTTGGTGGGAATGTTAAGCCATCTAGAAGAATGAGGTATGCACGGTTCCTGGTTTCATTCGTCTTTGTGGGAATGTTAAGCCACTTAGAAGAATGAGGTGCGCGGTTCCTGGTTTCATTCGTCTTTGTTGGGATGTTAAGCCATCTAGAAGAATGAGGTGCACGTCGCTCCTGGTTTCATTCGTCTTGGTTGGGATGTTAAGCCATCTAGAAGAATGAGGTGTGCGTCGCTCCTGTCTTCATTCCTCTTAGTGGGAATGTTTAGCCACTTAGAAGAATGAGTTGTGCGCCGAGTTGAGCCTGAAGATTTTAGTGTTGTTGACTGTAATCTATCTGTACTCATCTAATAGGTTGCATAGCTGTACATCATACGTCAGTTTCTTCTCAGCTTTGGTCACCTTGATGGCCACATCAGCTTTCCTCTATTTATTTAAAGCTATGTCTTGGCTTTAAACGTCGAGAAATTCGTTTGGTAGCTTTAAAACGCACAGGTGGATTCCTATGCTTGAGAATTGAAACACAGAGTTGAATTCTACGTTCAAAAGTTCAACAAACGCAGGCGCATAGGCCACATTTGGCGGGATTCTGGGCCTAGAATCTCACTCCGATTCGACAGCTCACAGCTGTCTATAAATAAACCGCTGGGGTCAAATCAAGAGTCATCCGACTTTTCATCTATTCCTTTTCAAGAAGCTTAACGAAGACACTTCGTTTTAAACTCCGGTGAACTCTGCTCATCTTCTCTGACCATCATCTGCATCCATGGTGCCCAGAAAGAAGACGATCTCCCGTTTTAAGTCTGCCATTGCTGCTGTTCAGAGCCCGCGGTAAACCTCGACCATCGGCGGTGATGTAACTCGAGCTAGTGCGCCACCGATGGAAGCTTCTCTCGTTGGTTTTAAGTATCGGCTTCTATGGCCACAAAACTTGCTTCGGCAAGTTCTGAGCAACGAGGAAACTCGTTCTGATGTTATAACGCAGAGTTAGGACTCTGTGTTTTGAATTCGAAACGTTGGGGTCTGACTTCTGCTTTCGAATTTTGTAACGTAGGGTCTGAACTGTGCGTTTGAATGTTTAACGCAAGGTTTGACCTCTGTGTTGATAAGATTTAATGCAGGGTCTCAACTGTGTGCAAGGTTTGACCTCTGTGTTGATAAGATTTAGCATAGGGTCTGAACTGTGCATTTGAATGTTTAACGCAAGGTTTGACCTCTGCATTGATAAGATTTAACGTAGGGTCTGAACTATGTGTTTGAATGTTTAACGCAAGGTTTGACCTCTGCGTTAATAAGATTTAACACAGGGTCTGAACTGTGCTCAAGGTTTGACCTCTATGTTGATAAGATTTAGCGCAGGGTCTGAACTGTGCGTTTGAATGTTTAACGCAAGGTTTTACCTCTACGTTGATAAGATTTAATGCAGGGTCTGAACTGTGCATTTGAAGGTTTTAACGCAAGGTTTGACCTCTGCGTTAATAAGATTTAACACAGGGTCTGAACTGTGCGTCTAAATGTTTAACGTATGGTTTGACCTCTGTATTAGTAAGATTTAACGTAGGGTTTGAACTGTGCATTTAAACGACCTTATTCTTCTAGGGATTTGACTAAGGTTGTCTTCGCTTTATTTTTATGCTAACTGACTGAGTGTTTTCCTCTTTTGTAGTGCCTTACACCCGCGAACCTCTCACCCTTCGTCATCACTTTGGGTGTGAGGGCGGCATGGATTTGAATATGTAGTTCAATTTGCATCAAGAACTCTCGATTTTTCAGGATACTGACAAAGAACGTGTCACCTTAATCTCCCAGGCTAGCCCGGCTGTATTCAGGATTCTAGTTACAGATGCTAAATTTAAAACTGAATCCCGTAAAAAACTTACTAAGCCGGCATTCCTATTTGGCGATCATGTCCTCCAGAAAGAGATCGTGACCGGCGGCCATTACAAGTGGTTAAGGTAAATAGGAGATTGCCGCTTCTTCCTCCCTGATATGCATAGGATGTTTCCTATCTCTTACTATCAATGTGCCTTCGTCCCTCGACATATGAATTGGGACCTTGTCAGAGAACAGGACGGGGTGGCTGTTGGGGTTTTGACTTACACAGGCAAACGTACCGTTGGTTACAATCGACAAGTGTCAGCCTTGGAACCCTTCTTATTCTCAAGGGGATATCTTGTTGGAGAAACAGCTAGTATAGCTAACACTTTTATGTGGAGATTTTTGGCTGCGAAAGGGGAGTTCCCCTCTTTAATATTCAGAACTCCTGGATGGGTATACTCCACCAGAATAGGATGGTGGGCAAGGATGATCGAGTTCATGCTGGCAGAGTTGGCAGGGTTGTTAGCTCAATCTAGGCTCGGTTGCCCTATAACGGCCACCAGATGTGGCATTGACTACAACCATTATAATTTTTTTGCTATTCTGGAGAGATACAATCCAGAGATGTGTACATTCTTCACACCTGTGGGGGGATTAGGATTTGCCCTCCACGAAATGTATGACGTTTCGGGTCTTCCTTTTAGAGACTTACCCTACGAAGAGTTCATCCCAGGGTCAAGTGAGCTTAGGATTTTGAAGGAGATGAACCCTGATGTTTATGACACCCTATGGGAAGTAATGTGTCATTTTCAAATCTGCACCCAACTGATGGGGATACGAGGACGTAGTATAAAACAGCTATCTTGGGCTAAATATCTCTTTCAGAATTTGTCTCACAAGACCGCTGCTGTGTCTCGTCGGAGCGTGAGCACCCGTGAGCACCCTCGTTCGAATTTTGTAACGTTGGAGAGAATGTACCCGCTTTTCTATTTCCTGAGCGTTGGTTGCTGTAGAAGTTTGGCCTTTGATCTTGTCAAGGAGAAAGAGAACATATCATTTGGATCTGGTCGCTAATCTCATGTACAAATTCACGGGCAACTCAAAGGTCTGAGACCTGGCAGATTTGAGAAAAAAGATCTTGCTCAAGAAGCACCTCTTCCAGCGAACATCTTCATATGCCAGTTTATTGCTGCTCGGGGTGAGTTGCCTGCGCAAGCTTTTTGTTCTCCTGGCTGGTTGTTCTCTGGAGAAGATGGCTGGTGGACCCGGATGGTGGATTTTATTCTTGAGGAACTCAAGGACCCTCTCGCTCAGTCCGTCCTTACAATACCAGTGCTGGCCACGAGGCGTGGGATCACCCAGAACTATCCCTCCTTCTTCGCTATGCTAGAGCGGTATAATCCTGATAGCTGTACTTTTTTCACACCTGTTAGGGAGTTAGGATTTGCTCTCCATGAGATGCATGTAGTATCAGGGCTATCCTTCGGAAAAATGCCCTATGAAGAATTTGTTCCAACAACTGAGGAACTTTTTATTTTGAAGACTGCTCATCCAGAGATATATGCCACTTTATAGGAGTTGATGTGTCATTTCCACATCTACGCATAGGTTGTTGGGATGCGTGGGGGTGGCATCATGTATACTGTGTGGGCAAATTATCTCTTTTAGATCTTAGGTGAGAAGGACTTAATAGTTACTCACCTTACTGTAAGCTCGTCCAAGAGAATTGAAGCCCGCATCAAGGCTCCTAATGCTAACTACAAGAATGAGCATCTAGAGGATAGATTTGAAGCTAACACTGAGTTTAACAACTTTCATTATCAGGCTATGACTCCTATCTCCGATATTGCTCTCCTTGCAGGCTTTCTGATGATATGGCTGAAGCGGTGTGTTGTGCCATCAAAGCTAGTTGAGTCTATCTTGGTTGAAGTCGTATATCCAGCCGTTCTTTTAGCTCACAGAAGACCTTTGAATCTGCTCTCTACCATGGTAGGTTCTCTGTAGAGAGGCTCACGAGATCTGATTTCTGAGTTCCTTGATGTTAAGGAGATCAGCGTAGCTGGGATGAAAGTTTTGAAGACTCCTCAGCCTTGCGTGCCAGTGCCCTATACTTATTTAGTGGCTTGATTTGTGCTGCATTGTCCCTCTATGCATGACAACAACACCTCTATGCCTTTTGTGCAGAGGCTTGAATCAGCCCTATGGACGACTGTGTACATAGTCCGGGCTAGACAACTCTTGTCCCTAGGGAACAATTATGATCTTTTTTGTTACCGCCCTTGCTTTGATGGGGCTGAAGAAGAGGGCCCGAAGTTTGTCGATGTGGTCTTTGAAGACTCCTCACTTTTAAATACAGGGATCTTCCAATGGCTTCTCGCTATCAGGTAGACTACCTAGTTTTCTGACTGGGCGAGAGATGTATAATTGAACCATATGTCCCTTCGCGTTTTGCTCGACAATTCGGGTACGATCAATTTTATGTTGGTAACCCTAATCCGCGACTAGCCCACATTGGGAACCTATATGAAGGGGCTCGTGCTTGGTTTTTCTCTTATGCCAGAGGGACTCATGCGCAATTCACTCTGCCTAGTTCACCGCCTAACTGTTCCACCGTAGCGGATTTCCGCGATTGGTTTGACAAAGCTTCTCAAATCCCAGAATATGATGTATATACTTTATGTATAAATGAGATTCGGGAACTTTACAAATCGAGAAGTGGTTCTACCATGACTCGATTACTAGGGATAGAGGTGTTAGCCCTTATATTTTGATGATGTTCTACAACCACCATTAACTGTACTAATGGCTTATTGAGTGCAAATGTAGCAAATTCATTTATCAAGCTTATTAGTGCCAATTATGGAGGATT
>BQKN01000307.1:193600-207281 GCA_022839385.1 Asparagus kiusianus
CCCCCCCTCTAGGGTCCAACAAGAGGATTATCTATCCTGCGAACGAGAGGCGGTCGGAATCGAAGAGATCCTAAAGGAGTTACCCGCTGCTGAGCCTTCTGAAAAAGAGGCTACTAAAGAGGTTCTTGAGGAAGCACCCCTTCCTGAGCCCTGCTCCTTGAGATCATCAGGGAAGAGGGCCCTTACTGCTCAGGAAGAAGGCGAATATGATAGGAGAATTCGCAAACGGAAGCCCGTTGCAGCCAAGAATTCCAAGAGGGCCAAGTTGATGGGGGATGCTATGAAGTCTGCACCTATTGAACTTCCTGAGAACCAAGAGGATGCTATGCTTCAAGCAGCTCCTTCCGGTCCTGAAATGACAATGGCCGAGTAGGGGTCGATCGTTAGAGGTTCGGCATCAAATATGCCCGAAAGATTACCATCTGAGGTCGCCCATCGTCCTATTCGCACTGATTATGAGAGCTACTTTACTTATCCGATTGCTCCACCCTCAAGCTCAGAAACTTTGAGGAAACTTATCGAGCAGTTAGAACATTGGATGCGAATGACCATCGATGTCGTTAGTCTTGGGGAAGTGAGCTTCAAAGTTTTTGAACCCCATCTGCTGGAGTGTCTAGCTAAGATCGGGTACCAGGGAAATATACTATGGACCGAGAACTATCGTGAAAGCATCGTTATTTTGGAATATGAATTAGAGTTCCTTTCAATGCTGCAACGTGATGATCTAGGACCAGAAGTGGATCAGGCTCTTTCTCAGGCCAAAGCTTTGAGAGTACAACATCAAGAGGCTCTTCAGAAGAGTCTGTCCGAGAAAGAGTCTCGTATTACCGACCTACGTGAGGAGCATCTCCAAATACAAATAGACATTGGCAGCCTTGCTATGGGTATCCGGGATACTGCAGCAAAACTTGCTCACACGGGTGTTGAGATTTCTCAGATAAATGCCCAACTGACTGACGATATGGAAGTCATAAAAGGGTACATAGCTGCTCACTGTGATGGGCTTCTCGAAGATTATTGCGATTAAATCGTTACTGCCGATAAGATTCGACGAGAGATTGCAGAAGCAGCACCTAATGAAGGGGAGCTCAGGAGCAAGATAACAGATGAAGTCAAAAAGGCTCGTGAGGAGAACATATCAGCTTTGAAGTCTAAGCTCAAATCCTTTAGGCTGATGGGACCTGATACTTAAGATTTGAATTGCTTTTAGCTGGGGAATAATTTTGTATTATTTTCATTTTGATTATTGTCACTTTGTATTCAAATTAACCATATTGAATGAAAATGATATCATTTTGCCTTTCATCATCTCTTTTTGTTGAATTCTAATTCAGGACAATGAAAAGTAATGTAAATACTGCAAGTGTAGTGTTAACTTAGCATAAAATCAAAATTCTCTTTATTATCACTTAGAATAATTCCAGAAAATTTCAATCATCAGAGGTGTAGTGTTAACATGACGACATACAAGACAGGAAAATTAAGCATTTATTCTAAGGAAAAAAAGGGGACTACATGACATACGGGAAATATCTCTTAAGGAATTTCCTATTAATTAGCATCATGAGCCTGTCTTCTTTTTGATCAATAAGGCGATAAGCTCCATTCGAATAAACTAATTCTATTACGAAGGGTCCTTCCCATTTGGGATTGAACTTCCCTTTGGTTTTGTGGGTCATTATCATGGGTCGTCTATTGGCCAAAACTAAATCGCCTTTCTTGAAAATCCGTTCTTTAACCTTTTTATTATAAGCTTTAGAAATTTGGGCTTGATACATCTCGATCTGTTGCTAAGCTTGAAGTCGTTTGTCGTCTAACGCTTCAAGTTCTTAAAGGCGCAGTTGGTGTTTTGCTTCTTCTGTCATCCCGATTGCGATAGCGACTCTCAGGGAAGGGGTCTGAATTTCTAACGGTATCACAGCTTCACAACCGTATACTAAAGAGAATGGCGTAGCTCTGGTAGGGGTCCTCACCGTTGTGCGGTAAGCCCACAGACATTCTCCGAGTCTTTCGTCCTAATCGCGTCGGCTCTTAGAAACAAACTTTTTAAGAAGTTTCACGATGGTCTTGTTAAAAGCTTCTGCAAGGCCGTTTGTCGGCGGATAATATGCCATAGAGGCAATGCTTTGGATCCTAAATTTATCACAAAATCTCTAAAATCCAAAGCTGGCGAATTGTGTCCCGTTGTCGTGAACTATCCGTCTAGGGACTCCAAAACGGTAGATGACGTGATGTTTGATGAATCTAACCACATTCAAAGTTTTGACTTCTTTTAGCAGGACTGCCTCCACCCATTTGGAGAAGTAATCGATTACATCTAAAATGAACCGGTGTCCTTTGAAAGTTGGAGGTGAGATCGGTCCCACGACATCCATACCCCACATTTCAAATGGCCAAGACGCCGATGTGGGATATAAGTTACCTGACACATGATGGATAAAGTCACCGTGAATCTGACATGCGTGATAACGTTTAGCGTAGTCGACTGCATCTGAGAACATCTTTGGCCAATAATAGCCGATTCGTCGGAGGCGATCTCCTAATTTAGCTCTGGGTTGATGAGCTCTACACGTTCCGTCATAGGCCTCCTTGAGGGCCTCCTTTGCTTCTTTTCAAGAAAGGCATCGGAGCAAATCTCCATCGTGAGATTTACGATACAGGATTTGGGAAACCATATCATAATAGAATCGGAGGGCTTTTCATTTGATAGTGGCCGCTTCCTTAGTATCATCGGGCAAAATTCCATACAGGACGTAGTCGATATATGAAAATCACCAATCCCTAGATTTAAGCTCCATGGAGGTTATGCAGACTTCTCCTGCTATTGTCTTGTCTGAACTTTCCTCTATAGGAATCTTAGAACAGTATAGCTCGCGTCCCATGACTGGAATCATTATTTCAGCCCCTGGTGGCAATGCTAGTGAAGTTGCTAACGAGGCTAAAGCATCTGCATAAGCATTCTAAGCTCGTGGGGTGTATTCAATAAAGAAACCTTCGAACTTCTTAGCTTGCTTTAGCACTACAAAGTAGTACAGGATTAGATCCTCATGACGCACTTCGTATTCCCCTCGGACTTGATTTACGATGAGCTGAGAGTCACCGTAAGCCTCGAGATGCTGAATATTAAGCTCTTCGGTAAATTGCATTCCTAATAGTAGGGCATTATACTCGGCTACATTGTTGATGCAGGGCTCGATCAGGGAAAATCCCCTTGGGATCACGTGACCGTTTAGAGAGATGAATACTATTCCTACTCCCGCTGTAATTGCTCCATGAGAATTTGCTCTGGATGCACCATCGAAGAATAATCTCCACACTTGCATAGCTTCTTGAGTGACGCAGGCTTCAATGACTTCGTCGGGCAATTCTTCGTACAACCTAGACGTTCCTGGCACAGGGTGATCGGCTAAGAAGTCTGCCAGCGCTTGACCCTTGACCGCTTTTTGCGGCATAAATTGTATGTCATATTGTGACAAGAGAATGGCCCACTTTGCAAGTCGGCAATTTAGAGATGATGGTTTCGTCATCAGAACTCTTAAGGGATTCACCTTGGAAATAACATGAATTGTTTGTCCTACCAGGTAATGTTGCATCTTTTGGACTACGAATACTAAAGCAAGGCATTCTTTTTCTACCGGATTATACCGGTGCTCGGCTCCCATCATGGTCCTGCTTAAGTAGTAAATGGCTTGTTCTTGTCCTTGATCGTTGTTCTGGGCTAATAAAGCTCCGAGAAAATGGTCCATGGCTCTCACATACAATAGGAATGGCCTTCCCGATATTGGGGCTATGAGAACTAGCGGCTGGGTGAGATATCTCTTAATCTCCTCGAATGCTTTTTGGCATTCTCCATCCCAAACGAAGGACACTCCTTTCTTCATAAGCTTAGAGAAAGGTTGGCAGCGTCCCAAGAGATTAGATATGAATCTCCGAATATAGGCTAATCTGCCTTGTAAACCTCTGAGTTCTTTGAGATTCTTTGGAGGTAGCATATCTTGGATGGCACGCACTTTCTCTAGATCAAGAGAAATTCCCTTGGATGTGATGATAAATCCTAAGAATTTTCCGCTTGATACCCCAAGGAACGATTTTGTCGGGTTCATCTTCAGCTGATGTGTTCGCATGATATCGAACATTGTCTTCAAGTCTGTAAGATGATCACTTTTATGTTGTCTTTTTACTGCTATGTCGTTAAAGTAGCATTCTATCTTCTTACGCAGATGCTCATGGAAGATGGCGTTCATTGCATGTTGATAAGTTGCACCTGCGTTTTTCAAGCCGAAGGGCATCACTGTGTAGCAATACACCATCAGTGGAGTTCTGAACGTAGTATGCTTTTCGTCTATAAGATACATCTTGATTTGATTATATCCGGAGAATCCATCCATGAAAGACATCCTTTCATATCCACATGTATCGTCAATCATGACATCGGTGATGGGAAGAGGAAACTCGTCTTTTGGACAGGCTGCATTAAGGTCACGAAAGTCGATGCATATACGGACCTTATCGTTTTTTTAAGAACTGGGACAATGTTAGCTACCCAGTCTGGGTGTTGTTCCTCTCTGACAAAACCCGAGTCTATAAGCTTTTTAACCTCTGACTCAATTGCTTCCATGATCTCTGGACGAAACCTACGTTGCTGTTGTTTGACGGGTTTTGCATCCGGATCAATATTAAGATGGTGCATAGCTACTTTCGGGTCGAGACCATGCATGTCTTCGTAATTCCAAACAGAGACATCTATATATTCTCGGATGAGAGATATAAGGTCTTCTTTCTCAGATGGTGATAGGTTTTCACTTATGAAGATTGGTTTAGGGTTAGATTCATCTCCCATATTGACTTGGATCACGTTATCTTCAGTAGGCGGTTCGCGTTGTTCGAAACACATATCCCACAAGATGTTGAGGCGTTTGATCCATGGGTCATTGGTTGATTCAATCACTTCTTCGTCACCCTCTGCATCTTCGTCTGGTTAACTGGTCGAAACCTTGTTCACTGTCACTCTTTTAAAGAAGGACCCAATACTGATGTCAGATTCCCATGATGACGTCTCGGATGAATGACCCTGACGCAAATAATTACTGGTTTTACTTTTTGAGATAGAGGGAGTTGTGACGTAGCCCACACCCCTTCCAGTTTTTTGATAATAATCCGGAGTTTTTCCTTCGGGAGTTAGAGACATTCAAATCGGTGTTCGTCTTCCTTTCCCGAAGTTTAAACCCTGCTTTTCATTAAAGTTGTATCTCATTCATTTCATTAAACGTATAGAATTGGGTTCGGGGTAATGGAATTGAGGAACTCTATCATTTTCCTCTGAACTTCCTCTTTTGAGTTGTTCGGGTTTGACTTTACCAAAATAGATCGGCTTCTGCCCTTTCCTTTTGGACGAGACTTTGAAGAAAGCCTTCTGTACATTTTCTACTTCTTCATCTGAAGTGAAGGATGATTTAATTGGTAATGTGAGGGATTTCTCTGCACACAATGTGTGCCATGGGTTGGTACCTGCATTACGATCATTCTCTATTCGTTCATTTTTAGAGGACACGTCAGACAAGTACGCTAAAATAAAATCTTTATTAATGCACCATTCGCTCTCACTCGGTACATTATTATTGCTCTCATCCTGACTCATTACATTAAAGTTTAACTCCCATGGACAATCTTCTTCAAGATCCGGCTCGATATCGGCTTCGTTGCCACTATCAACGTCTTCCTTCTCCTGAGATTCTAAGTAAAAAACAGAATCCGTATGGAAATTCTCCACTCATCTGAAAGGGTACTTTTCTGCAATCAGGGTTCGAACTTCCCCTTCATCATTAGCATACTTCATAACCTGATGTAGGGTAGATAGGACAATATGGTTTGCATGGATCCATGGTCGTCCCAATAAAAGATTATAGGACGTATCCGCATCTATGATGTAATAAGTCACTTCGGACGTGAGATCCCTGATCTGGCACCTGAGTTTGATCTTTCCCAGGGGCCGAGTGATGTTAGCGTTGAACCCAAAGATGGTAGTCTGAGTGGTATTCAGTTGATGCATGGGAATACCTACGACCTGCATGACCCTGTAAGGCATGATGCTAAGTGCTGAGCCCGGGTCAACTTGGACACGACTGATTTTGGAGGATCCGATATACTCCGTATAGTATAGCTGTCTGTAATGCTTATGTTTGACCTACATGTCTTCCTGCGTAAATGATATGCAAGGTAAACTTCTTGTTGCTTGTAGGCATTGCAGACAAGGTTGGTCTTCAGAAGCTTCAGGTATTAGAGCGATTTGTGCAATAAAACTCTCCGTATTCTTTAATGCTTCAATTAGAGCTTCCTTGGTGGTTTTGGACAACCTTAGGAGCTCATATAGAGTAATCCTGACTGGTATGTTGGCCAGCTACGTCATGACATTAATTTAGAAGGGAGCGCTTGATTCTCCGGGCTCTTAGAGAAGATTTTTGTTAAACCGGATCTCCTTTTGTTTCCCTTTATCGACCGGCTTCTTTGGTACAAAACCCCCAGCGTCTTGGGGCTGTTCTTCAGCTTCTTGAGCATTCTGGTCGTAGTCCCTCAAGTAAGGCTTTCCTGACCGAGTGCCAGGGTTGCCTCCTGGGTATGCCGCTAGGGCAATTCTCTCTTCTTCTGAGTCGGTAAGAGGTTTGAGATGATCATCATTCTCATTAACAGAGGGGCTAATCATGTTGGATGACTTGGCCTTGCCTCCCTTCTTTTTAGACGTGATTTTTGTCCATTGTTGATCTTCGACTAGGTCAGGATGGACCCACATAATCTCTCCTTTTAGAGTAGTGAAGGGTACCAACCCCCTGTCCTTCTGACTGTGCAAGTCAGTATTTTTCAGATGCATTTCCCCTTTGTGGATGGGAATGACACCGTTCGCGGTTGCTACCAGAGGGAAATTACCAAATTGGACCGCTATCAAGTTGGTGGACACGGTCTTTTGCTCGGGCTTTAAAGTGAGCACGTTTGCATTTACCAGGTTTTGTAGAATGTCTTTGAAGACATAGCATTTTCTGGTAGGGTGGACCAGGAACCTGTGATAACGGCAGTAGTTAGGGTCATCGACTTTTCCTGCCTCATCCGGTATTCTGATTTTAGGAAGCTACAGGTTGTTGTTCTTTCGAAATAACTGGAACAGGGTGTCCACATGCTCCTCCTTGAACGAATATTTCTTAGGTGCTATTGGCAGATTCAGGGCTTTTCCCTGCTTAGCCAGTGATGCCCGTGTATTGGTATCGGCAGACAGAGTCTCCTTCCCTTTGGATCGAGGAGCATTATGTTGGTTGTGCTGTTGTTGCGGCTTCGGTTGGGGAATCTCTTCAGCCTTGACACGAGCAACGATTTCTTCGGCTTGTTCTCCCTGTGAAACCAGTTGTCTCCAAGAACGACATTCCGCCACCCCCATCTGAGCAAGGATCTGGGTCTGCAGATTGTGCCTGTAACTTTCAACCAAAGTGGATTGAGTCATACCTGACAGGCATTGTAGTGCCATGCTGCGGAATCTCTCAACATACGCCTTGATAGACTCCCATTTTCTTTGTTTAGTGGCGAGAAGAGTCGGGACTGAGACTTCCGTATCGTCCTCGAAGAACCTGGCTAAGAAAAGCCTTTCCAGGTCTACCCATTTCTGGATGGATCCGGCAGGCAGTTTCATAAACCACTCAAAAGCGACACCTTTGAGGGTACCGATGAATAGTTAGGTCAGGATGGTGTCGTTCGCCACCACATCTCCAGTCTGAGACTTGAAGTAGTAGATGTGCTGATTGGGTGACCCTGTGCTGTCGAAAGGTTGTAGAGTTAGAGCCTTAAACTTAGGTGGATAGGGTGTCGTGTCCCATTCAGCAGGGTAAGGTCGTACCACCCCTTCTTCGCGGAGGTCGCTTCTGTTTGGTGATTGCGTTGAGGCGGGCTTCTAGCTCGTCCACCTTAGTGGACTGAGGGTGCAATTCTCTTTCTATCTCCTTCTCATTTTCAGAAGAAGATTCTATGTTCTGAGCCTCGCGATCCGAATGCTCAGGTGCTTTTTGCTTTCCCTTGGAGATTATCCTCCGGGAAGACTCCGGTCTTTGGCCTTTTTAGGCAAGAAGCTGGGCCAACATATCCTTCATTTGGAGAAGTATCTCCTGTTGCACCTGGAGCATGATGTGGTGTTCGTTAACTCTTTTGGCTAGGTCCTCGGGGCCTCCCAACATGTAAACATGAGCCTCTCGTGCCACGACGGAGCTTGAAGATTGAGATTCGGCAATTGCTGAATGTTCATCATCAGAAATAGTCCCCTTGGCCAACCTTTGATAGTTAACTGAGCGGATAACTCCTGTTCGAGTCCGAGTATGCCGGTATACTCCTTCAAACTCGTCACAAATTTCCTGAATAGTCGGAGAATGACTTCTTTGCGACTCATCAGAATTGGGATGCGAGGCTTTTTCTCTGCCGATCACGTTGATAGTGACCTCAGGATATTCGATTCCAGAGGCCTTCTTTTTGTGGTGGCGTTGTCATTTGGCAGGTCTAATGACATTCGTCAGTCTATCGAACACGTATTGCCGAGGCTCAGATGTGCAGCAGTGGTATTCCGAAAGAAATACAGAAATAAGCCGCTTACATTGGCAGGCATGAGCTGTCTGCTGTGTAGGTCTCCTTCTTGACAGCAGTTCACGCAAATCAGAAACTTGGGAAGACTCTCGTGAAGATGGAGATGGAACCATTTGCCCCTGAGTGGGTAGAACTGATTCTTGCTAGGCATGACTTTTGACTCCATTCTGACTCTTTTGAACTTGGCGGACCACGTCGTGTTCTTGAGAAGAAACGTGAGGGTCACATTTTGGTTTGTAAACATTAGGCCGAGGCCTATGTTTGGCCGATAAAATAGACCCTCGAGGGTCGTGTTTTATTTGGACGCACCCTTGAAGTGTGCGTCTGTTGGATAATACGGACCCCTGAGGGTCATGTTTGGCTTGAACGCAAGCCTGTGGTGTGCGTTTAATTGATGAAACAGACCCTTGAGGGTCTTGTTTTGGTTGAACACCCGCCTGTGGTGTGCATTTGATTGATGAAACAGACCCTTGAGGGTCTTTTTTTGGTTGAACGCACACCTGTGGTGTGCGTTTGGTTGGTTGAACGTGCCTTTGGGGGTCACGTTTTGCTTTTGAGACGCACGCCTGAGGTGTGCGTCCAGATTGAACAACGTAGCCCTAAGGGTCGCGTTTGAGTTGGATTACACGAGGCTCATAATTGGGCTCATTACCACGAAGTGTGCGTTCTGGGCAGAAACGCAGAGTTCGGGCAGAGGCTCAAAAACACAGTCTTTGCGTTGGGCAAGAGACTGGCTGTTTCGCAAGTGCGCTTGCCGTATAGATCTTCTTCTTCATCGAGCGGCGTTTTTCTTGGATTGCTTCAACACCTTGGCTGCAACGTCATTGGCGTTGGTTGGATTTTCCTCCGTCATAGGTCTCTTATGACCTATGACACACCGTTTTGATGCGGGTGTGGAGTCTTCAACTCGTTGAACGAGTTTGGAATCTTGGCCAAAGGAGAGGACTTTCTTTTGAAGTTCAGCAGTAGTTAAGACCTCTCTGGAGATCTTTCGGGTGTCACGCCTAGCTTTAGGGCTAAGTGATCCAGAGGAGAGGGCTTCCTCATACTTGGCTTGGTCGAACTCTACAATAAGAGTTTCGACGGTTGTTCCAGTAAGGTGGACGTCGGATTACGCTACCACTTCCTCATCAGAGAAGCTAGTCCCCAGCGGAGTCGTCATCTTTTGTTTGTGGAAAAATTTGCTGTAAAAAAGAATAAAGGAAAATTATTCTGTATTCCTTAATCTCAGTTACAATTGGATTTCCTGATTACAAAAGAGAAGAGAATGATCTGGATTCTCCCCTTTGTTTAAAACTGGGTTCTTCTTTGTAGCGATGGAATGCCTCCTTCGAATGCATGTGTCGAATTTGCTCTCCGTTGACGATCTGACTGTTTTTTCTCACGAGAACAATTAACTTGTATGATAAATTTGATTTAGAACTCTTAACGAGTTTAAGAACTCAGAATGAGTTGAAAACTCTGAAAAGAGTTGTTGAAAACCGAATAATTGGTTAGTAGCCAAGTGGATTTGCTTGTTGCTGAAGAATCCTTCGAGATTTGATTTCCTAGCTGCCAAGTGGAGTCTCTAGTGCCGATTTCGTAGATGATTCAATCTTTGAAATCAGGCCGAAATCTCCAACCTCCTAAGAATCTAACCTTATGCTGTTTTGATCTTAAAATCTTCAACCCCTTACTCAGTTGAGTAATGCGGTTATTTATAGGGGGATAAGGGGTGTAACCAACCCCTAAATCCGCTCCTATGTGGGCAAAAATCCCTCAAAACATGGGATAAACAGTTTTGAGATAGTTTAGCTTGTGTTTGAACAAGTCAAACGTCTAAATTGACGTTCTGGGCCTTAACTCTGCGTCTTAGACTTGAGACGCAGAGTTAGATATCCGCTAAAGATTGGAAATGCATAGGCCGCTTGCGTTCTGAGTCTTAACTCTGCGTCTTAGATTTTAGATGCAGAGTTGAGTGTCTGACAGAATTTGGAGATGCACGGGCCGTTCGTATGTCGAGTCTTAACTCTGCGCAGAGTTGGGTGTCTCCTAAGAACTCACAGGCCACGTGCGTTTTGAGTTGAGGAGTGCAGAGGTGGACTTTGCGTTTGGAAGAGGTTGTTAATTTGTAACTTCTTCTATTACAGTATTGCGAAGACTATTGTTCGTTGATCTTTGCTTTAGCTGTTACGGGGTGTGAAAGTCGTCAGATTATAACTCTCACAGTTAATTGTGAAGGCTATTGGACAGAGTTTTCATCAGTCGTCGGAAATGTCGTTGAATTGTAACTATTCTCGATCTATGTGAAAAGTCCTCCATTTGCAGCTTTTATTTGTTGACATGAAAGTCATCTGATTGTAATTTTTATTATTGAAGCTTGATGGGGATCAGCTATCTATTGTGATTTTTAGACAGCCTACACTTAAGCTTCTCCAAATTTTTCCTATATAAACTATATATAAGTTTGTATTCGTAAACTATATGTAAATGAATATTTCTCATCTATATTACTGATTTTATTTGATAGTCTGCAAACATATCAAGGTTTTTCAACACATATGCATGAATTTGATCTAATAGAGATCTCGGATATGTTTCACGCTTCCTCTCCTTATCAGGTGCTTGAGATGTGGTTTTCTTCTTGCGTATGTAACATGATACAAACATAAAGCATTCGTTATCCACGTATCCTTTAGCTATCGAGCCCTCGGGACGAGCTCGACTGCGAACATTGTATTTCATGGAGCCCAAGTATCTTAGAATCATAAGAAGAGTTAATTATTAGCACGGTAATTTTAAAAACACATATACAATTAATAAATATAACAAATACCGTAAATTACCTTTTAATCGGATACATCCAACGATAAGTAATAGGACCGGTGATTCTAGCCTCTCTTGCAAGATGCTGTGTATGATGGACCATAATTATAAAAAATGAAGAAAGGAATATTACTTACATGCTGCTTAGAGTAACTCGGACCTCGGGTTCAAGTTTTTTAAGTTCATCTACATCTATGACTTTAGAGCATAATTTTCTAAAAAATCCAAAATACTCAATAATAATCTTCGACGCTTCTTTCTCCATATTGTTACGGATTGCAATAGGGAGCAATTGATGGAGAAGAACATAATAATCATGAGTCTTCAGACCTAAGAGTTTTCTCTCTTCCACCTGGACGTTATTTGAAATGTTAGCAGAGTAACCATCCGACGACTTTACCATTTTGAGAATTTCACAAAATCATTGCATCTGCTCATTTGACATTATAACACGAGATGGAGGCAACTTTAATTTTTTAAGGCCAACATCTTGAGCTTGCAAATCATTTCGGATATTCAAAGCAGTCAGATCTTGGCACGTCCGTAGGTCGTCCTTCGACTTGTTTGCATCTTGTAAGAGAGTTGATACTATGTTATCACATATATTTTTCTCAATATGCATGACATCTAAGTTGTATCAGATTTTAAGATTTTTCCAATAAGATAACTGAAAGAAGATACTATATTTAGTCCATCCTCTAGGTAATTTTTCGGCTTCGTCCTCCTATGCGTTGTTATTGAACAAGACAAAAAAAAGAAGATTGCAGCAACTAAAGAAAAGAAAAAAATTATTAATGACCAAAACTTATAGAAAATAAGTTCTACAATGAAGATGACTCTCCTGTCAAATACCCGAAGCCTGCAATTGATTACAGGATGAAAGTAGCAGCGGTATAGGGTTCTATGATAATGTACAAACCTCCTCAATGTAGACACTTAATAGGTGTGGAATTAAAAAAAAAAAGTATCAAGATTTACCCTAAAAAGACTCCTTATAATTAAAGAAATCAATCAGTTAAATCTTATAACAATCCGATTTGTTTCCCAATCCAAACACTACTGTAATTTATTACTAAAAATAATCTAAAAAATGATTACTTTCGGAGTTTTACCAACATGAGTATTGTTGATGGAATGTTAAGAATCTTCTATTCTAGATGGCTCCTTCGCGCCGAGATAGTCGATTTTCATGTATTGTATATTTGATCTATCTTTCCGGATTGAGAGAGATTATTTTTTCTCTTTCCTGTAAATCAACAATCTTGAACCCACCGCGGGTGACCCAGAAGGTTGAGAGGTTCCAATATAGCTCCCCGAGTATTGAATTCGATTCTAGCTTGGGTTATCAAAAAGCCAACAACCTTGAATACGAATTTGACTTAGTCTCCAGGTAATTGAATATTGCCTTTTTATCTAAATTGAATATTACCTTTTTCTCTAAGTATGTCTTGAAATTATCCTAGAGAGGGGGAGGGTGAATAGGGTATATGCTAATCTAATCCGATATTAATGCCAATTTAAAACTAATTAACAATTTATTCTTGCAAGTATAATATACAACAAATTATGAGTAAGAATATGTAAAATAAACAAAGGACGATATAAACATGAATTGAAATGCAAAATAGATAGTGCGTAAATAGACAACACAAACACACGATATGATCACGAAGTTCGGTCACTCTCGATCTACGTCTCCGTTCTCCACTCCTGGGGAGAACACCATCATCACAACCGGTTTTCAACGCTTACCGACAAATGTTTATAATATACACAATGCAATCACACAATACATCCTCTAAGTGTTGGCCTCTCACGTGTCACCTTCCTCAAGTGCTCGAATTTACCACCTCTCCCTAGGCTTTACTACTGATGTCACTCCTCTTAGAATTGATCCCGTCTCTCACCAACCACTCCTCTCGGTGTCCTTGTGTATTATAATGTGATCTCACAATAAAATCTTAAATACAAATGGTTTGTTCTCCAATACAAATGGTTTGTTATCCAATAAAAGATGAGGACTAAGTGTAAGCTCACTCAATCACACCAACAACCCAAATACAATGTATGAAAATACTTAAGCTCAATGGTTGTGTGTGAGACAATAAGTAAATATGAAATCTAAACTCAAACCGATCAAGAAAAAAATATAAGGTAAATAAATAATACAATCAAGCTAGATGAGGAGTTTAGAAAAACTTCTCTAATAACAAAGAGGATGAAGGATTGAGGTTGAGCTCCTCAAAGATGAAGTTGAGATCCTCCT
>BQKN01000307.1:227281-243262 GCA_022839385.1 Asparagus kiusianus
AACCCGTCGTGGTTTGACCATTCATCCACTCGTATCAATTTTAACAGTTTCGAATGAATAGAACTTTTTACATGGCTCGACGGAGGGTCAAACCACGACGGGTTCACCCCAAATTTGGTGTGTTGGGGTTTTAGAATATATAGATCAAGTTCAACGGAGCGGATCATCCACAATGTAGCTCAATCAAGTGAAAATCAATGACTAAGAAACTTAGTGGACGTCCACTTAAGTTGGCATAAGTTTCTCTCTCTCTCTCTCTCTCTCTCTCTCTCTCTCTCTATATTGATATATATATATATATATATATATATATAATACAATTTGTTTATGTATAATATATGAATGACATGAATACTTTGGGTTACTTAGTCTAGTTATAAAATTTGGGAGTTTGAAAAGGAGGTTAGTGGTTCAAATCCTAACCACAACATATATATTTAGAGGTTTTTGATTAGGTCTTGGGCCTTGGGCTCTTTGAATTCTACAATTATTTTTAATTTTGTTTGTTTCTATAAAATCTATAATTATTTTATATTTTTTTATCATTTATTTTCTAAAATTTTTTATATTTGTAAATTACATAATTACAAATGATTAATAATATAATTTTTTATTAAAATTGTGTTTATTTTTTGCTTTGTTTTCTTAAAAATTTAAAAAAATTTAAAAATCAAGAAAATCGGGTCGGCACGCTCAGGCCCGTGCCCGGGTCCGGGCTCCGGTTTTGCCCGGTCCGGGCCCGATTTTCCGGGCCGGGCCGGACCGGCCCGGATGGGCAGGCCTAAGTAAGAGTAAGCATTATTTGCTAAATAATATTTGGTGCAAACTGTTTAAACCGAACCGTCCAAATTTTGATAGATCAGTTGAGTTTTAGAAAATCTTGATTTGGTTCGGTTTTATGATTTTTAAAACTAAAAATAACAAAACTGCCTGTTCGCAATGTAATTATTTAAAACTCGTACTCTTTATAGGAGGAATAAATAATTTATACTGATATTTTTATGTGCTTAATTGACAAAGGTTTCATTTTAGTTTGTAGAGTAATTGATTTAACGTGTTTTCTCATCAACTTGAGATATGAGGTGACTGATAAGTTTGAAGAAGTGATAGTCTCATCTTTTGGTTAAAAATTTTGTAACTTGACATGTCTAGACCCGTACCAGACAAATCAAACTAAACTAGATTCAGCATTCAACCGAATCACATTGAACCAATTTGGTTCATTTAGATTTAGTTCAATTTGACAAAAAAAAAAAAAAAGAAAGTCAGGACCAACCGAACCAACTATTTTTTCACCCTTAGGCACAAGACCAAGAGATTCATTGCTTAGAACGGTAAGCAAGGGAGAGCAAACAGTTGCTTCAGTCGGTTTAGGCTTTAGTTTTCAAACAAGACCGAACTCATCTAGATTCAAGCTGAACTGAACTGAACCTTTTCAATTGTTTTTTCGTTTTTTTACTTTTTGTTCCTTTTCCTTTTACGTTGATATACTATTTTGGCAAATAATTATACTACTAATAATATTATTATTATATGTATTTTTAAAATTTTCCTCTAAATCATTATATTGTTGATTTGCCCCAAAAAAAATTTTCGTCCAATTTCACTCATCAACTTAAAACAATGAAGAATCAAAATAGGAATATTTTAAACTAAATAAATTGTTTAAAAAAATTAACCTTTCCTTGATATAGATCTAATTTATCTATGTTGGCCTCTCTTTCTCAAACTCTTATTCTGAATACACAATAAGGAGGATATCCATTGAAGAACCTTTTTTATATTTCGTGCAGTTATCTTACTATAGATTTCACATATATCCATAGTTTTCCTTGGATAATAAGACAAAAGGACTCGCAGAAAAAGGGCACTGCCATAAACTGATAGGGGAAATTTTCACTGTAGACCCGATTCAAATTTTAATTACCGAATTCAACCTTATCTCGTTTTATTTAGTGAAATCAACCCGTTTTCTCGCCACGTCAGCGCCGTGGCGAGAAAACGGGTCGATTAATTTTTAATCGGCTTCGTAAATAGTCGGGGTTGCTAACCCCGACTGTTTAGTCCATCCGCCGCTAAGCGCTTAACTAAATGGTCGGGGTTGGGAACCCCGACCAATTTAAAATGGTCCTATTTCGAATTGGCCGGGGTTCCCAACCCCGACATTTAGCCGAGCCTAGCCAGCGTTGGGTTTGGCGAGGGACGAATTCGACGAGGTTGGGAACCCCGACCAATTTGAAGCTCATTTCGAATTGGTCGGGGTCCCAACCCCGACCATTAAGCAGAGGCCAAACCAAGGGCCGGGTGTACAAAATGGTCAGGGTTGGGAACCCTGACCATTAAGCAGAGCCCAAACCCAGGGCCAGTATAGCTGCACAAAATGGTCGGGGTTCCCAACCCCGACCATTTTACAGACCTTCCAGCCCACATTCACCTGCAAACTCATACTTCCAGCCCACATTCACCTGGAAACTCATACTTCCTGTAGTACAAAATGTAAACAAATAACACATGCTAAAATGCAATCATACTTCTGTTATCAATCCACAATGCAATCACAAACACAAATATCATACATACAATTCATATTCGCAAACTTAACATTATATCAAATCCATCGCAACACAAACAACATATATATCAAGTCCAAATTGCAACTCAAACACAAACATCAACAACGCCCTTTCCTATCAAGTCCATCGAAACTTAACAAATATCAACAACGCCCTTTCCCCTCCCTCTCCCTCTCCCTCTCCCTCTTCTTCCTCTCCCCCTTCCCCGTTCACCTTCGACGTGAGCTCGGATATGTTCCTCGTCTGGTCGACGTGCAGAACCGATTCCCTCCATCTTTACTAAGTGCCCACCGGTCGACGTAATCACTGCTCAGACTACTCTCAATCCAATCATGTACAACTTGAGATGTTGCCTTGATTTGATCCTGTATCCGATTATACACACATGTTTCGGGCGTACAACCCGCTTGCCACAGAAGGTTTTGTAAATAAATCTGACTAAAGCTCTTTTTGAAGTTATCTCTAATGTGTCATAAGCAATTGCAATGATGGTGATGAGAGCCAAATCTCCTCCACAATGCTTTTGGAATACCTTTCATCCTATCAGATATGAAAGTAATTTTTCTAGGAGGCAACACATTAAAAATATATAATTGAATGCAAAAAAAAACCACTCCCAATTTTCACTGTTCTCGACCTCAACAACGGCGAAGGCCAAAGGAAATAAGCCACAATCTGCATCAACTCCTGTAGCAACAAGCAGTACACCCTTGTATTTACCGTATAAGTGTGTGCCATCAATGCTAAGAATAGGCCGACAAAATTTAAACCCCTCAATCGAAGGCCCAAATACCCAAAAAACAGAGGTGAATTGATGAACTCCTGGATCGATCTCTTTGGTTATGAGTTTGTATTCAGATCCAGGATTACTTCCTTTGATCGCATCAAGATATTGAGCTAGTGTCGCGTAAGACTTGTCCCAATCACCAAATATTTTTGTCATCGCAATTCTTCTTGCATTCCATGCTTTAATATACGAGATTTTAATGAACTTGGTATCAAGCACTTTCTCAATTATATTATCAGGCGTTAGATCAAGCTTCTTCCTTAATTTTGGCATAATCAACCGCGCCATGTAAGAGGCGGATGCACCACTGTGATCTTGCTCTAATATTGGATTGACACATGTGTGAACACCGCAGTATTCACTGATCCTAAATTGAAAATTATGTTTCTTTCCTACAAATGCATATAACTTCCAAGGACATGAGTAATCAACTTCATTTCCCTTGGTCAGACCTGTTCTTTGTGTGTTCATAAAACATATTACATCATAACTTGTGCGATTGCTTTTAACTTGCTTGAACTTGAAATTCTTTTCGAAAAAGTATTCACGAATAGCATCAACCAATTGGTCCTTAGTCGAATATCACTAACTTTAAAGGGGGCGTCATCATCTCTTCTACGAGTTGAACTTTCACCGATGTACATATCTTTTACTGTGGAAGAACGAATCCACTCATCATCTTCAAACTCGTCAGGGGGTGGTTCTTCGTATCAACATAGTCATTATTAACGTAAGCCTCATCAGGCCATTCTGGATTATCTTCAACATCTTGGGTAACAAATTGCATGCTATCAACTGGTGCACTATATTGTTCTTCACCTCCCGAGTCATTGCTTCTTTCATCCTCTTCGATTGTTGCCCCACTTAACGGCCCCATATTTCCATAAGAGACTTCGTTATTCATGACATTTGATGTTCCACCGAATTGAGCCTGCTCCATTTCATTCGAAGAAGAAAGAAACCCATCGGAATTAACTCTCATATCTAACATGCGTGAGAATTCTCCTGGAGGTTTGAATATTTAGCACGAATTATGTGGCAACTTTTCAATAAACAATTCTACTGTTTGTTGCGACTTGCCCAATTTAAACATAATACTCATATGATAATCGTTCGAGATCTCCACTGCGGATGTTCTATCAATAGCTATGGGCCAATTGCATATAATTTTCAGTCGGTATTCTCGGGGTCAATTTCCGTAACTCGGTGTAATTTCATAACCAAGTCGTAGTAACTATATGATTCCGAGATCATTAATGGCGTCGTTACCCCTCCGACGTACATTGGCATATTATTCATCCCATAATTAATTTGCCCACCATAAGAACAAGCAATAAAAATCATATTGTTCAACCTATTCAAAAGAAAATTATATCATTTAAATATAAAAAATTAAATTAATATGCAAATAATCTCATATAATTTCAACCAAAAACCCTAATTCCCAAATTGTAAATCCTAAACCCTAAAATTGAACAATTGAACATTCTATGCCCTAAAAGTTAATTACATCGATAACAATCATCATACAAACGAATTTCAGCGATAACTCTAGCACACGAAATTCATTTATGAATGAAAACCCTAGAAATTTATTTTTAAGAAAAAATCCTACATTTCTACATGTTAAAAGAGGAGAGGAGTAGAAGGAATTACCAAAAGACGTTTAAGATAACTTTTGATTTGAATTTCTGCCGAAGAAACGAGTTCAAACTTGAGATCTAAAGCTTGGTTTTGGGAGAACGGACAGAAGAGAGACAATGGAGGCGGAGAAATGAGATGGGGTCGGGGGAATTAGGTTTCAGTGGCTTTTATACGGTGGAGGGGGCCCAGAATAATAAGTAGTCGGGTTTCCCAACCCCGACTACTTTTTGCCTCAGCCTTGGCCTCTGCTTAATGGTCGGGGTTGGGACCCCGACCAATTCGAAATGAGCTTCGAATTGGTCGGGTTCCCAACCCTGACGAATTCGTCCCTCGCCAAACCCAGCACTGGCTGGGCTCTACTAAATGTCGGGGTTCCCAACCCCGACCAATTCGAAATAGGACCATTTCGAATTGGTCGGGGTTCCCAACCCCGACCATTTAGTTAAGCGCTTAACGGCGGATGGACTAAACAGTCGGGGTTGAAAACCCCGACTGTTTACGAAACCGATTAAAAATTAATCAACCCGCTTTCTCGCCACGGCGCTGACGTGGCGAGAAAACGGGTCGATTTCACTAAATAAAACGAGATAGGGTCGAATTCGGTAATTAAAATTTGAACGGGTCTACAGTGAAAATTTCCTCTAAACTGATATGTTTATAATTAAATATTATTAGCTGATAAATAGCTTTCAACCTAGCAAGTGTAATGAAATAGTATATACACAGATATAGGTATTTGTTTGCATGTAAGTAAAAAAAAAGAAAGTATAAAAGTAAATCACTTTTAACAATATTTGTTGTTTTGTTTGCTTGCTACTGAATTTTTAGATAAATGCAAAAAAGTTGTTGATAAAAATTTGACATTCTCTACAGATGTGCTGATGTCACATTAATATAAAAAAGCAATGATCATTTTTAATTAAATGACTTTATCTATACTATAAATAAAGAAAAGCTTTCCTTTTAGTCTTTGTGATTCACATTTTCAGAGTTTCGAAATGACTCTCACACTTTGGAAAAAAAACAACATAAATGTCTTCACACTTGAAACAATGTCAATGCCATGACACTTGAATAAATCAACAAAATATAAACAAACTTGGAAAAAATACAAAAAAGGTAAAGCACTTTAGTTGTTCATTCTTATCATTTGATAACAATTAGGAAATAGCCTTGTATTTCAACACTAGAGGACAAGAAAGAGTCAAAAATAAAGCGGGAAGCAAAATGAGGCGAAACAACAATGACATGAGGTGAGACTGTCTGGCCTCATTAATAGAATCATCTGCTAGTTTACCAGCTAGTCTGACAGGTTACGGGTAAGTTTAGCAATCTCATGTTTTGGTCTATTTTGAAATTCTATTTGGGATATCGCTCCTATTAGGTTATGTATCAAGTTTTGGGGCCTATAAAAAATTGTGTTTAGGCTCCTCCATCATGATTCCAGCTCATGATTAAATATGCCAGCTCATGATTAGACATGCCAGCTCCTAAAATCCCGATTTTACCATCTTCTCTTTCTCATGCCAACGGTTAAAGTTAACATGTTAATTGTTATAGTTAATATGTTAACTCTTATAGATAACATGTTAACTATTATAGATAACATGTTAACTATTACAGTTCACACATTGAGCTTAAACGAAAACCGTTGGCACATCCTTCTCCTCCCCTATTGGCACGTGGGCCGTGTCCAGCATCTCCGCCAAGCCCCGATCGCCTGGAAATGCTTAGAGAACGGAGCAGGGGAAGGAGGTGGGGCGGGGGAGGGAGGGGAGGGAGGCGGGGCGGGGAGGGAGGTGAGGGAGGCGGAGCCGGTCGGGGAGGGAGGCGGAGCGGGGGAGGGAGGCGGGGGAGGCGACAGGAGGGGACTAGAACTTGGGGTGGGGGAGGGAGGTGGGGGAGAAGGGTAAAATGGGGATTGTGTATGGAGTTTGCATGAGAATTTGGGGAGAGAGGCTTGGACACAATTTTTTCAAAAAAAAGGGCTGCAGCACATGTGTGAAATTTGGGGGGGCTAGAGCACATTCAAAATTGGATTTGAGGCCTTAAAGCAATTTTTCCTTGATAATATGACAATTCATTGCATCCATGACCTTTATTGGAAGTATACCTTTTTGGTTGTCCTTGTTTATTATAAGAAGTAGATCTCATGCATGCATGCTCTGAGGATGCGATGATCCATTGCAGCCATCACCTTTATTGGAAGTACACCTCTTTCGCTCGTCTTACTTTTATTATGAGAAGTAATTTCAAGTAGGTGAAATGCATATCTTCATAGAGTTCCCATCATTCAAGACTTCTATTCAGAATTTCAAACTTGGGATTTATATGTGCATGTATGAACTTCAAAAAAAAAAAAAAAATCCTACTTGATTAATGCTAAATAGAATGCATATGTTCATCTTTGTTGGTTTAAGAAAACTGAATGAAGTCTAGCTAGCTTTAACTGTTTACCAGAAAAGTAGAAAGGAAAACAAGAGAACTTATGGAACATTTCCGACAGAAACGATAAAAAGATCTAGTGTGGAGACTAATGAGGATAAAGCAAACTTACAGCTACCATGTTTCTTGTACAACCAATTTTCATGTTGACATCAGTGCTAGCTGTTTTATTTTTAAGGGCTCAGCCAGCACGAGTAGTTTACTTATGTTTCTCCTTCCCTTTTGGCATTTTATTCTGTATCGAATGCCTCGTTGACATTAGCTTCATGTCAGGTTGAGGAGCCTTTGGTGTATTGTGGTGTACTTCAGAGTCCGTCGAACTATTCTGGGGTTAACATACGTTTTGTGTCTTTTAATGAAGCATGCAGATTCTAGCTATTTTCCGGCTTTTACTCATAAGGGACATCCAGATAACAAGCGTAGGCACCAATGTAAACCACAACATGGATTGGAATTCCCTTTCAAGATTGTTCCCCTGAGATGTAATTTCCTCCTATATAAGCTCGATCACACACTACCTTGTACTGTTGTATAAATAAGGAATATCTTCGACAAATTCGTTTATTGAAGTATCATATGGAGTTTAACAAACCAATTTACTGGCTACTTCGCTTTCAATGAAGCTTACAGATTTTGATCTTCAATTCCGAAACAATAGCATGGGTGATGCAAACAAATTTAAAAACAAACGAAATCACTGCAGAGCTGCATGATGCAACTAAATCATAACTCAGTTCAATCGATTTCAAAAATGCTCATCTCGAAGTCAAGAAACGAACAGGAGGCCGAATCGAAAAAGCCCAACGTTCCCCATCATCAAAAGCCCCTGGACAAAAACAACCCACCAGGCAAGAAACAGAGCACAGCCCTTCACAGCATCCGAGCAATCATCATCGAAACTCGAAACGCCGCCGAAGAGGTTACCTCGTACAAGCGCAATTCCGATCAGGACCATCACCGTCAGTGGCGGCCCCAAGAACTGCACCGTCGCCGTGCAAACGTAGTGATTGTGCAAGAACACCTTCGCCCGTGCGTAATCCAAGTCTGGTGCCCTTGCAGAATGCAACCTCTGATACCAGCACAGAACGGCCTCATTCAAGTACATTTGCAGGTTGGGTCTCAGCGCAAGAACCTGAAGGGCCGCAGAGACCAACAAGATCCCAACCCTGTGACTCCGGATCGCCGATAAGGCCAGACCCGACCCAACAGGGTTGAACCAGAGCAGAGGCGCCGCGGCGGTGGAGACGGCGGAGAGGTAGAGGAGGACGCGGCCGAGGGGGCCGGAGGAGACGACGGCGAGGTTCCATCGGAGCTGGTCGGTGCCGAGCCAGAAGGATCGGGCGGATCGGGCGGCGGCTGAGAAGACAAAACCAGCGACTATTCCGGCGAGCACCGCCGGAACGACAAGACAGCCCAGCTGAAAATCAAACACGTTGGGGGAAGAGAGGAGCAGGAGGGAGAGCACGAAGCCGGCGAGGCCGGGGAGCAAAATGGGGAGATGGGCAAGCTTGATTTGAGAGAAGAGGAGGTAAAGGAGAGCGAGGAGAGAGGATAGAGAGAGGAAGAGAGGGGAATAGTGAGAATGGGCGAGGGGGAGGAGGAGGGAGAGGTTAGAGAGAGAAAGAGAGGATAGGAGAGAGGAGAGGAGGAAAGAGGAGAAGAAAGGGCGGGAGAGGAGGAGAGAGTGAGAGAGGCGGAGTCGGAGGAGCTGGGCCTTGGACTCGTCGAAGGAGCTGGGCCTGGATTTGGATCTGGGATTTTGTAACGGATCTTGGCTTGGACGGCGGATGGCGACGGAGGAGGAGGAGGGGGGGAGGTGATCGGGGTGAATGTAGGTGTGGAGAGAGTGGAGGAGGAGCGAGGGGAGGTGGAGGTAGTACGGTATCGAGAGGGAGAGGACGGATATTAAAGAGTGGAGGAGGAGAGGAGGGATTGAGGGGAGAGAGAACGAGGGCATTTTTTTTGGGGGGGGCGATTTGGGTGGGGGTGGGGCTAACTGGGTTGGAGGCGGTTTGGATTTCAGATCCAGGGATTTCGGGGAAGAAACAGGGACTTTGTTTTGTTTGTGTCAGGGGTTAGCCCTGGATTTTTTGGGCTAAAATACCGAATTAGCTAGCGTAAAGTGACACCTCTGTACCAGTTTAGTCTTTGAATTAACACCGACGACAATTTAGCCAATAACATGATTTTAACAATGTCAAATTGGTATTTCCGATGCCGGAGCTCAATCTAACTGCTAATTTTATCACGTGAGCGCACGTCAGCGTGTCTAAATGAAACGAAAAATGACGTTGCTTAGCTTTGATGACATGGAAGTTATTTAGGTGAGACAAAAACGTCTCTAATTAGGTCAAAGAGGAAAAAAGTAGCAGAGACAGAAGGAGGAAGAGGTGGGGGGGATCAATTCCCAAATCTAAACCGTAATTACGCTCAATCGACACTGAGAAAGGGAAATCGAAGGAAAGAGAGGAACCAAATTTGTACCAGAGATTCGTTGCGGGCTCAAATCTTTTCGTGTGGAAGAGTTGAGACTTGAAGGTTGATTCCTTCTTGTGGTCTCCAGAGGTTAGTAAAAATTCTTAAATTTAGAGTTTAATTTGGTTTTATTAGGAATTTGATGGGTAATGAAGACACTAAATTGGAGGTTAGGGTTTAATCTATTGACAATTTAGTTGCATACAATATTTGTGAAAGTTATGATTTTTTTTACTAGGTTTGGGGACAATGTTTGCTTCAGTTTGGCATGGAGTGTTAAAAACTGCACGAATTTAAAATCTTCTTTTTAATTTAAGCAGATGGGTGATACTATTATGGTCAAGTTTAGGTATGGGGGTCAGTTATTATTTGGTAGTGGGGGTTCAATTGAATATGTTGGAGGAGGCTTTACTTCGCAATTCATTGATGAAAATGCAATTACTTTACCTCTACTTAGACGATGTGTGGAAAGTTATGGCTATTCCAATGTGCTTTTCATGTATTATTCCTTATCAGGAATGTGAGGTTTGATAAAATTAAGGTCTGGATTTGAATTGGCCGAAATGCTTAGAACAGCTCGTAAAGATAGAGTGGTTATTTGTTGATCACCATGTTGATATAACAATATATGTGGACAATTCAATGGAGGGTAAAGGGGGGAGGAGTGAAATTCCTAATCTAGAAAATCCTAATCCAATTCACAGCACTCCCAAAAAGTATAAGAAAGTTACTATTAGTAAAAAATTAACACCCAAGAGGAGAATTCCTAATCCGGAAAATCCTATTCCCATAATTCCTAATCCAATTTCTAGCCCACTAAATTATCAAATAACAATCCAATCTCCTAGTCCTTTACATAAAAACCCACTGAGAACTCCACCAAATAATAACCCATGAAGTCCTATAATTGAAAACCTCTCCCAGCCCACATAATGATAACAAACTTGCATCATCTAGTGAAAGTGATAATTCTGTTGAGGATGAAAATATAAAATGGACCAACTGAGCTTGTGGATGATGATGAGTTTGATGATTTGGGGTTGGTTGATGAGTTCATAGTCCAAGGGGAGATGAACGAAAGGATAAATAGGATTGCATCAATTACTTAACCTTATGTTAGCCCTCATGAAAAAGCTAATGACAATGAAGCTACACAAGGAAAGGTGGGTGAAGAGGATGGAAATGTTAGTGACAACTCAGTTGTAGCCATGGATGAAGAAGCACAAGAGGCTTTGAATAGTGACAATGATGAGTTACATGAAATAAGGCATAGAAATAAAGAACTTTTTGAAATTGTCCTAGAGGGTGGGTGAATAGGCTAATGTGCTAATCTAATCCTATTTTAATGCCAATTTAAATCTTATTAACAATTTATTCTTGCAAGTATGATATACAACTAGTTATGAGCAAGAATATGCAATATAAACAAAGGGCGATATAAACATAAACTAAAATACAAATGAGATAGTGAGCAAATAATCAACACAAACATACAAAGATGATCACGAAGTCCTTCCGACCTATGTCTTCGCTCCCCACTCCCGGGAAGAATCCACTATCACAACGGGTTTTTAATGTTCGCCCAAAACGTTTACACCTCACAATCAGTTTTCTAGCTCACCGAAAACTTTCACAATCTCACACACTTGCAATCACATTCTACATCCTCTAAGTGTTGGCCTAGCGTGTGTCGCCTTCCTCAAATGCTCGGATTTATAACCTCTCCCTAGACTTTACTACTAACGCCACTCCTCTTGAAATCGACCCCGTCTCTCACCACACACTCCTCTCATTGTACAAGTGCATTATAAAGTGTATATCACAAATAAGCACGATAACAATTGTTTGTTCTCTAAACAAGGTGAGAACTCAATTAAGCCCACACTCAATGTTACACTTTTACAACCCCAATATACTATGTATGAAATACTTAAGCTCAAGTGGGTGTGTGTGAACAATGAGCAATATCAAAACTAAACTCAATGTAAATTCTAGCTAAATAAAATAAATAAATAATAGATAAATGTATGAAGCTAGAAATTGAGTTTAGAGGAATCTTCTCTGAAAAACAAGAGAGGGAGACGGATGAAATTGAAGCTCAAACAATAGAATTAATTTCATCTTCTTCTTATGAAACTTTCTTCACGAAACACTTGTGAAAACACACTTAAACAAACTTAAACACCCTTTAAACTTGTTTTCATCGAAAGTCGTTTTCATTGTGGAATCCATTAAAACTTTGGTCGCTTATAATGAATTATAATGAAAAATAAGGAAATTATAACTTTCTAGAAAATAACATAAAAATCATTTATCGATTTTTGCTTTAGTGGGATCTTCGCCTGTGCCGGGGGTGCGTTAACCCGTGGACCACCGAATCACAGATTCTGGTTGAATCGTAGAGGTTTTGGGGATTCCTCCTTCGTATAGTTTCAGTGAATATCTTATCAAAGTAAGATGAACACCCTTCTCAAGATCAAGTCGAAGCTTAGATCTCAAGGAATTACCAAAAACCTTTTTGAAGTTGTGAGGAATGAAGACTCTCCCTCTCTTGCTCAATTTCACCAAAAGCTCAAGTTTTTCTGTTCTATTTTCTCTCTATGCTCCGATCCTCATCAGTAATGGTCCTCGGAGGATATTTATAACCCCTAAGAAAGTTTTAACTGAAAATAAAACATCATGGGGGACTTATGCTTGTGAGACAGTTGTGACTGTCTCGGAGACCGAGACAGTTATGACTATCTCAGCTTCCGAGACAGCCATGACTGTCTCGAAAAGCCTGGACTGCCCAGCAGTTTTTCCTGTAACCATTCTGCCATGTTCTAAACTCTGTTATTTTAGTAGTTATCGATGTGATTCTCACCCACAACATCTCCCGTGTTCTTTAACAGTTAATGGCCACGTGTCATGTATTTGCTTCAGTAGTTTCTGAACACTTCAGAACTATCTCGCGTGCGAGACAGTCATCACTGTCTCGCGTGTGAGACAGTCAATACTATCTCGCGTGTGTGAGACAGTCAACATTGCCTCACGCGCGAGACAATTCAAGACTGTTTCTTTTGATTTTTGAATGATCTCCTTTTTGTCTTGAGCTGTATTTAGATATCTTTTAGTATTTTTAGATGCCTATAAATACCTCCTCCAAAGTATCTCAAACTCATTATCTTATAGAGGAGTCTGGGACACTTTGGACGAGATAGGCCTTTCTTGCAATCCCTTTAGCACTTAGTTGAGGAGATTGTGTAGAAGGACCCGTGTACGACTTCAACTCTTGACTTCTTCTTCTCTTAATCTACTTGGTGCTTTGTAGAATAGCTAAAATTATTTCAGTACTATGTTTATCGCTTGACCGTTGTCAAGATCTTGAACTAAAGTTGACATTTAGATTTTTGAATTTAGCTCTTGTTGCTGAACCAATATTGAATTGATTAGCAATGCATCGCCCTTCATAAGAACATAGTTTAAACTCGTACATTGACAGAAGTCTATACAGTTTAAACTCTTAAGGTGTTGGAGTGTGGAGAATCAGTTTATACTCATGTACTCTTTGGAGTTTTCGGGAAATAGTTTAACCTCGTATACCCATTCTGAGTGATATTCTCTAGAAATTTCTCGTCCAGGGTAGGAAACCGTTTAGACTCGCATACCCATTAGAGTATTCATGTGTCATGTATATGGGTCGAGGTTGATTCACCAAATACCGCCACATTACACATTTTGGTCGAGACAATTATAACTGTCTTGGAAATTTCCAAGACAGTCATCACTGTCTCGCACAGCGAGACAATCATCACTATCTCGCTACCCGAGACAGTCGAGTTGGGGGTATAAAACCCCGACTTAGGGTTTCTGTTGACTTTACGTTGATTATTTTGTGATTTTTAGCGGTTTTTTGACGATTTTCAGGTGATTTTCAGCAAGTTTTTGGTCTCTTCTTCCTCTCAAGATACGAAGGATTTCCTTGGGTTTGTTCTCCCTCTAATTTTGTTCTAAAATTTCAATTTTCTTCACTTTTCTCCATGCATGCAGTCCTTTGGGCATATTTGGTGATCTTTTTGTCGATTCTAACCTCAAAACCCTAACTTTCTTGTAGGATTTCGACGGAGATTATATTTTTACTATGTCGCCAAGGAGATCTCAAGTTTCCCGAGGCCGCTCGGCTTCCCAGACTACTGAGAGGGTTGATCCCGCTGCCACTTCTTACGGGGGTACATTCCTTGTTAGACACTAAGGTCGCTATGAAAGAACCCTAGGGTGGTGAATAGGGTTTATGCTAATCTAATCCGATTTAAATGCCAATTAAAACTTACTAACAAATATCCTAGTAAATATAATGTGTAACAAGATAACTATGCAAGGATATGAAACTAACACAAGGGTGAAACAAGATATATACAATATAGTGGATGAAATAAACAAAGAGAGAGTCACAATAAAGATGTTCACAAATATAAGTGCGCCAAGCCAAACTCAAACAAGCAATATGATCACGGAGTTCGGACCTCCCGTCCTACGTCTCCGCTACCTACTCCCGAGGAGAATTTCACTATCACACCGGGTTTTCAACGATCACCCGAAAATGTTTACACCACACAATATCGGTTTTTAACACTCACCGATTAACATTCACAATCACAATATAACTACACTAACTACCACCTCAAGTGTTGGTCCTCACGTATCGACTCCCTCAAGTGCTCAGAATTATCACCTCTCACTAGGCCACCGACGCCACTCCTCTCAGTATCGACTCCGTCCTCACCACACACTCCTCTTGGTATACTAGTGTATTACAAAGTGTTCCTCACAATTAAGGTTCACAATACAAATGATTGTTCTCTAAACAAGGTGAGAACTCAATTAAGCACAACTCAAAGTTACAATATCTCACAATCCCAATTATACTATGTATGAAAATACTAGAAGCTCAAGTGGGTGTGTGTAATAATGAGATTTAATAAAACAAACTAAACTTAAATAAATTTAGCTTTAAGGAAATGTAAAACAAACAAATAAATAGCTAGATCAGAGTTTAGAAAACTTCTTAATATATGACAAGAGATGGAGCGAGAATAGTTGATTGCTCAAACTCCAATAGATGATCTCCTCAAGCTCTTGTGGAATTGAAATCACAAACCAAAACTTTGAAACAAGGCTTTAAACACCTTTAAACAAACTTAAATCATTATTAAACTTTCTTAAAACATTCTCTTAGATTGTTTGAATTGAGGATATGTGGGGGTATTTATAGGAACCCCAAAGCCAAGAGAAAACAAGGTAAAAAGACCAAAAACTCAAAAACAATACAGTCTGGAAATATAGTCGTTACAGTGTTATGAGTCGACTCGTACTTTTCATGAGTTGACTCATAAGTAGCCGTTACAAGCTAAAAACCAACTTATGAGTCGACTCATAAAATTCATGAGTCGACTTATCATGCATGGGTCAACTCATGAATTCATGGGTCGACTCAGCAGAAACAAAACTAGTTTTCCAGCACACTTCATGAGTCGACTTATGACAGACATGAGTCGACTCAACCTGATGGGTCGACTCATGATGTTATGAGTTGACTCGTTAGAACCAAAATATAAACTACACAATAGTTTATGAGTCGACTCAACACTGTTCATGAGTCGACTCATGACATGCACACAGCCTGTTTTAAACAGTATATGTCAACATAAAATAGGGTTTAAAAATATCAAATAAATTCAAAAAAATATAAAACTTTGGGAAATGATTGTAGACATGATAATAAACATGCTACAGAAACTGGTTTTTAAAAAGGACTTCCCAAATATAAAATATTATTATTTTGCAAAGAGGTCCAAAACACGAAAATGTAAACACATGAGTTTGATGTTTTGACCTAAACCAACTTTTGAAACTTTGTGAAATATTTTTATAGACTCGATAAACTATGTATAAACTGATATTGAAGTCTATAAACTAATAAAACAATGTTTTCACAAAAACACCTATAAAACCAAAAATTGTATATATATAACTATATATATGCATAGAAATCAAAACTTATATATATATATATATATA
>BQKN01000307.1:243662-288662 GCA_022839385.1 Asparagus kiusianus
ATTTACCCAAGCAATCTTGATCTTCATTAAGCTCGACTTGGTAAACTTGCGGATGAAGCTTGAACTTGTATCTTTAACTTGAATGTACGTAGCTTCACTCCACAATTCTGCCAACCTCCATTGGATATGATCATTGAAGCTCTATTCCATCCATCCTCCAACTTATTGTTTATCTACAATAAATAAAAAAACACAAGCACTAGACAAACAATATTAGATGTAAATTATTTGTTAAATCATCATCAAAACAAGAAGGCCAACATTCCTTTCACTCTTTGACAAATTTTAATATCGCATTTTGTCGACTTTATATGTATTTTATCCATTTTCGCATATAAACCCTCGTTTGTCATCCTTTGAGATGCATTCGGGAAGAGCCTGTATCCTCCTTTGAGGGGATCAACGCTAGAAAGTGTTTGTTTTGCCTGGACAAGACACACTTCAGAGTATACATGGGCAATTTTATATTATCCTACGTCTTTTGAAAGGCTCTGATATGCCGTTATAATGCTCGTGCGTAGTAACGCATATCCCTTTTATACGTATGGTAAATAAAAATCGTCACACCTGTTACGAGATGGTGATTCTATCTGATGGAACAAGATATACCGCCTTCTCTAAAATTTTAGAACCATCCTTACACCATTTATGTGTATTTCTTCCTTTTCAGTCCATTTCTCTTCTGTAATCTTCTCTACTAATGAGGTTACGGGTCAAAGTTGTGCCACCCATTCTTATTACGAGGGTATCCCGTTAGTCGAGTCAATTCCTTAGTTCAACTCAGATTATAATAAGGAAAGGATAGATGTTCTGCGACGAGGTGATTGTCGTATTCTACGACGATTGATCACTGACGCAACTTTAGTCTCGGAACAGGACTCGAATCAATGTGTGAGAAAGCTAGATTTCTTATTCGGTTATTCCATGAAGGACCTAGAAGTTATTTCTTGTAGGTCTGCACAGTGGTTGCATGTGAGTGGGTCCACATTTATGTATCTACCTTGGATTCATCGGGATCATTCCCTTTTGAAGTTCAAAAATCTGGCCGTCGGTAGGGAAATGTTTTGGAGACTGACGGAAGATCATGAACGTATCCATTGTGGTTTCATCGGTAGAGATGCTTCCACCCCGGGTTCTAGTGATAGAGCTTCTATGTGAGGACATCATCCGGGTATTTTAGGTCAGGATAATCTGCCCCAGAATGAGACAGCGGCGATGGCAAGCACCGTAAGGAATCAGTTAGCTATGTTAGGAAGAGAACTTCCCATCAAGAAGTTCAGATACTATGGGTGGGTTCATTATTCTGGAGATAAGTGGTGGACAAGATCGATTCGATATGTATTGAATCGTTGGGGGCGTGAATTAGCAGAATTAGGGTTATCAACTCCTATCCATGCTAGCATGTATGGTCTACATATTAGGGTTGACCATTTCTTTGCTTTGTTCAAGATGTATAATCCGGACACCAATACTTTCTTCACCAAGAACAGGGAGCTTGGACTGCCATTACATGAGATGATGAAGGTATTGAGATTGCCCATGTGTGATGTTCCGTATCAAGAATTCTTCCCGATGGCCAGTCAATTGAACAGGATGAAGAATCAGTCGGCCGTGACCTATGACACCTTATAGGAGCTGACATGCCATTACCATATAGCTATAGCTGTGATGGAGACCAAAGCTAAAAAGAAATCTCCCCAAATCAGCTTGAAGCAGTTCGAAGACTACTTATTTAAGAATCTTGAGGGCCATTCAAGCGCTGTGTGTGAACTATCTCCTTTGACTCCGGGTGAAATCAACCGATTGTTAGAGAAGACAGATGCACAGTCTTACACTTCCCGTTCATAAGATGGCTTTCCTTACGACACCAAGTTCCAGTCTTATTTATGGCAAGCTGGTGTTAAGATCAATCCAACCACTCTATTGGCCGAATTTCTAGCTATATGGCTCAAAAGGTGTGTTGTCCCCCATCAGCCTTCTGACGCAATGCCGATTGAAGTGTTATATCCGACAACTCAACTAGCCACGGGTCGTAGACTGTCTTTACTCCTGGTCATGGTAGCTGATATTCATAGTGGACTATGACAATTAGCTTTCACATTCACCCAAGAAGGGAAGAAGCCCTCCGCTGAGATCCCCATACCAAAGCTAGAATTGTCATACACTTATTTGATGACTTGGTTAGTGCTTCATTGACCAGATTTGATGTCAGCTCCTGAGATAGTGGATCCAAGCCTCCCTCTGTTGTAGATTCTTGAGGGTTGTAAGTGGGTCGCATGTCAATGGCCAGAAATATCCAAGCAATTCAAAGTCCACAAGTGTTAGGAGTTTTTTCTTGCTTCCCTCAATTCTCCAGGACTTATAATGAGACTCTATTGGATGCTGAAGAACCAAGGCAGGACCGCATGGTTTTGGACATCAGCTGCTTCAGATGGTTGATGAATATCCATCCTGGTTATCTGATATTCATGGTGAAGGATATCTGCCGCATTGAACCTTATTTTCCATGCCGATTTGCTCGTCAATTCGGCTATGACCAACTATATATTGGCAACCTGAACCGTCAACTTAGAGTTCATGATGGACTTATAGATGGGGCAAGAGCCTGGTTTTGGAGTATCGTCAGTTGTATGAATACTGAGTTTGATCTCCCTTTGGCGATACCTCCTCTGCAGATAACCTTCCTTTACTATAAGTGGCTCATAGCTGCCAACGCTGTTACCCGAAAGAGGAGGATATCTAAATTAGAGAAAGAGATAGCCTCTCGGCATGCAACAGAAGTGGTTCGTAAAACTATATTTTCACATAAAGGGAAAGAAACCTTCGAACCTTCCAGAAAGGGGAAAGAACCTGCTCGCCCGGTTGACAGTGAAGAGGAATTTGAGACTAATGAGACTGAAACTTCCGAAGAGGCGGTTGATACTGGATCAAGTTCGGAAGAAACAGAAGAAGGTGCTAGAGAGAAAGATGAAGAAGAAACGACTGGTCTCCCGAATTCTTTCTTCGAAAGAGGGTATGTAAACCTTTCCATTGCTCACAAGACTCATCACACCGATCCAGCTCGACCCCAAGACGCTCCAAAAAGACGGAAGGAGAGGGTCGTTATGACATATCCTAGTCGGATGATGGTAGAAGTTCTTAGTGGAGAGGAAGAGGAAGAAGAAGATGCAATGCCTATCGCTCATAGGCAAGGCTCTCAGTCCTCAACTCAAGTTCAAGCTCAAATTCCTCCAAGAACTAAAGTACGTACCAAGTATCATCATAAAAAATCTGAGGTTCGAGGTGAAGCGCGTCCACTAAAAAGAAGGAAGAAGGTCGCATCTCGACCACGTATTCCTTGCCCTACTCTAGAGGAACCATCTGCTGATAGTATTCCTTCAGATGAACAAGGTAACAATTCATCTTTATATTCATTTTACTATTCTCATACTTCTTAAAATTTGAACTCATCCCGTACTCAATTTTCACATGGAGTCAAGAAGAAGGAGAGATACAGACTGGCGTTGCTTCTCCTGGTGTTATGGACATTGAGGAATCCAACTTTGTTCAACAAATGCATGACGCAATGGATTATGACCCCGCCGGGGTTCAGACGACTTCTAATGTTAATCCATCATCTCCAAGCGTAGGTACGGGTATTTCTCCATTCGGAGGGCAATTCCAAAAAATGAGTGGATCGGAATACGTACCACTTCTAATGACCTGTGCACTTTATCTCTTTTTAGTTAAACTAAAGGAAGCAGGTGCAAGTAGTGGAGTTGTCGAATCAACCGCAGTCACCGAAGGTAAGGCTAATTTCCATTTCGTTTGAGGTCATATATATATATATATATATATATATATATATATATATATTTCATCACTATATATATCCTATAGATGTTACAACGAATGAACCAGCTGAAGGAGAAACTATTCACGCTGCTGAGGTTGAGAATCTTAACGAGCACAACCTCATTCTTGATCTTTCAGAGAATGACCATCAGTATATCTCCGACTTATTATCGAGGAAAGCTCCTGATACGGCTATAGGACCAACGGTTGGAGTTGATTCAACTGAAGCGGGTCCCTCTGAAGGTAAGGATTCTATTCTATAATACCCTTCGTCTCTCTATCAGTTTATCTTTAAATAAACATATAAGTATTTAAATTATAGGACCAGTTGCTGAAACAGATGCTGCTATGATTATTGGAACATCTGATTAGTCTGAAGATTGTGACTTCTTGTTGGCGGTAGGAACCAAAGCCGATACTCAATCATCAATTCTTGAGTCTCAACCTCTCATTCCTTTAGATCTAATGATGATAGAAGCTACTGCCACTCTCAAGATTAGTCCCGTCGCAACAAATGCGAGACAAACCGAAGAAGTTGGTACGTCAACAACTGTCGCATCTAGAATTAGTGAGTTTTATCAGTTGTTTGTTTCAATTTTTGTATTAATATTCCAGCATACCCATTGTGTTTTCTTCCTTGCAGAATCTTTACTCCTTCCCTCGGAGAATTTCAAAGGTTCGGATCCAACACTGACGAAGGTCCTAACTGTCACATCAACCAATATAGCGGGTATGTCGTTGGTTGACGCTCCTAAGACAATCCCAGCTACTCAAGAATCCAAATTGGTATCATCGAGGCAAGAGAGCCATGCTGAAGATTCTTCTGTTAAGCTTGGTATGTTTCAGTTTACTATTTCTTTTGGATTGTAAGTCCTAAATATTAATTCAATTATTCTTTTGAGTACTTATTTTCTTCTCTCTTATTGCAGCGTCTCCTTCATCATTACTTGAGTCCATCAAAGCTTTGACGCCTGATAAGGATCCAGACAAGGCCTTTATTTATTCAGATGTCTAAAGTTTTGTCTATTTCATGAACCTCATGATCGATCGAATTCTTTATCAAGGGTCATCCTTTAATAGTTTTAGGAGGTCACTTGATCGACATGTGTCGGGAATCAGAGAAGATGGGTATCCTGAGTTGGCAGATTCTATTGAAGCCTATTTGGTTCAATTGAAACAACAAGTTGAACACTTAAAGGATATTCGGATCAGTGGTGTTTCTTCTTATGTATCAGTCCAAATGGATTCAAGACTGCAAGAGTGGCATGCTTCGCAAAAATTGGCAGAGCTCGAGCTTCAAAAGTTGAAAGATCGTGTAACCGAGATAAGGTAGGGTATCACCAAGAATGTGCAAGCTAAGGCTGATTTACTCCAATCTTTAGAACTATGTCGAGCCCATATAGCCCACTTGGAAAGGGAGCTTGTAGAAGCTAAAGATGCTGAGGGTATCCTGGAACTGGATTTGGCTGAAGTTGAGCATGTCAAAACAGACTTATTCTAACAACTAGAGCTTCACGATAAAAGGCTCACAAAGACAGAACAAGCAGTTTTCCAGGCTCAGAACACCAGCGAGGAATTCTTACGAGCTAATTTGAAAGCTGAATTTGAACAAGCTTATGCAGAAGCACTCTCAAAACTCAAAGGGCAAATTTGTAATTATAAGCTATGTTTAGATTAAAAAATGTTTCCCTTGTAGTGACACTTTTATCGTATTATAAGTTCTTCTTATGAATAAAGTGAACTCTTTTGCTTATTGAAATTTGATTATGCCTACTTATTCTTGTTTGGAATAAATAAACACAATACTTATAGGATTTTTAACAAATCCTCAGCCATCAACGAATTTGATATGCCTTTACCGACTACCGTTTGAGTCGAGCTGGTATGTGAATTGTCTAAATCAGTTTTACATATCATGTTATGCTAAGAGAATTAAACTCTCTTAGGCTTTGAAGTACAATGTTGAATATGTAGGCTACACGTATGAGATGTAGGCTTATCTCTAATAAGGGATAGAGATAACGTCCCCCATGCGTGAACGACATGGATCTTGAAATGTAAGTAGGTTATATTTTCTTGGTAGAAAAATAAACCTAAAATCAGAGAGAGGGAATTTTATATTCTATCTCCTGGTCTCTTTCTTACTGGTAGAGATGAACCTAAAAAATCGGAGAGGAAGAATTTTATATTCTGTCTCCTGGTCTTTTTTGTCGGTAGAGATGAACCCAAAAAATCAGAGAGGAAGAATTTTATATTCTATCTCCTGGTCTTTTTTTGTTGGTAGAGATGAACCCAAAATCGGAGAGGAAGAATTTTATATTCTATCTCCTGATGCAAAGAAAACTCAAAGTGGGGTCTCCACTTAGAGGATTTAGGTAGGTTTGAATAATCATAACTGTCAAAAGGTTTGATTACTCGATTTGAAAATAGACCTCTCGTTTGTAAAAAGAATCGAGATGGAATTTTAGTTGTGGCCCTAACTGTAGGAAGGTTTGACCAGGTGAGAGTTGAGACAATTTTACCTTTTATAGGCTTAATTGTTTAAATGGAATTAAGGCCTTTTCATTTGTCGAAAGAAGGATCTCAGTTTTGAAAATGAACCTCTCGTTCATGAAAGGAATTGAGAGGGGATTTTGGTTTTAGTCCTAACTGTAGGAAGGTTTGACCAAATAAGAGTTTGAAAGGTTTTGATCCATGAGGGATTTCAATAGACCCACTGTCAATTAACTTGATTGGTGAGGGATTTGATGGTGAAGGGTTGTGAATCGTTGAGTATTCTATAATTACACCATGAAGATCTCGTGAGGAAAGATCAACTATATGCAGTTGTTGAACCCTCATCTCAGCGAAGTAATCATAGTGGTAGATTCTTAATTATTTTGGAAATAATTAGATAACTACAGTAAAAGATTCTTAATCATTCTCACAATAATTAAGGAGGAATTATTCAGATGATTAATTTTTATTTAGAGCAATTAATTGATCTTGGGTTATCCTCAAAAATACCCTATGCAGTATTCTCTAGGAACTTCCCACTTAAATAGGTTATCCTGAACATACTAAGGATAGTATTTCTTTAGGAACCTTCCATTTATCAGCATCATGAGTTTGTTGTCATCCTGGGTGATTAGACGATACACACCGTTTGAATAGACTGTTTATATTACAAACGACCCTTCCTATTTGGATTGAAATTTTTCTTTCTTCTTGGAATTAAGAATCATAGGTCTCCTAACGGCAAGAACCAGGTCTCCTTCCTTGAAGCTTCATTTTTGGACTTTTTTTTATCAAAAGACCAAGAAATTCTAGTCTGATAATACTCAATTTGTTGCTGAGCTTCCAAGCATTTTTTATCTAACATCTCTAACTCTTTGAGGCGTTTTTGATGTTGTTCTTCTGTCGTCATTCCTATTGCGAGAGCGATACAGAGAGAGGGAATTTGTATTTCTAAAGGAAGGACACCTTCGCATTCATATACTAGAGAATATGGGGTTGTTCTAGTTGGCGTATGTATAGTGGTACGATAAGCCCATAGAGCTTCACCACGTTTATCGTCCCAGTCTCGCTTATTGACTTTTACAAGTTTTGCCAAAATCTTGATAATTGTCTTATTGAATGCTTCAGCCAATCCGTTAGCTGTGGGATTATAAGCAGTTGACGAGACATCTCGAATTCTGAATTTACTATAGAATTTGATGAACGTGTTGCTGATGAATTGAGGACCATTGTCATGCACTATTCGTCTCGGGACACCATATCAATATATGATATGGTGTTTAATAAATTTGACAACATTGCTCGTTTTTACTTCTTTAAGTAGGACTGCTTCGGCCTATTTTGAGAAGTAATCAGTGATTGTTAGAATAAAACAGTCACCTTTGACTGAAAATGGGAAAATAGGACGTACAATATTCATTCCCCATGCCTCGAATGGCTATGATGTCGCTGATAGGTGCAAATGCTCCGGAGGTTGGTGCATATAATTTGCATGTATTTAACACGCATGACACTATCGGGCATAGTCCACTGTGTCCTTTACCATGGTTGGCCAGTAATATCCTATTCTTCTAAGTCGATCGTAGAGTTTGGAACCGGGTTGGTGTTCACTACATGTTCTGTCATGTGCTTCTTTGAGTACCTCTTCCGCTTCTCTATTAGATAGACAACAGAGTAATAGACCATCATACGAACATCGATACAATATTTGTGTTGTAGTGTTGCTGTAAAATCTCGGTGCTCTTCGCCGAACCGAATCCCTTTCTCTTACATCTTCAGGTAAAATACTTTGTAGGACATAATCGATAATAGGAAGATGCCAATCTCGAGCTTTGAGTTCAACTCTTGTTAAGCATGCCTCTTTGACAATCGTGTCGTAAATCAGCACAATAAGGTGGTGAGTTCTCACTCTGACTAATTATTCCATCTCGGGAGGCTGAGCCAAAGACACGGCTAACGCCGCCAATGCATCTGCATATGCATTTTGGAGATGTGGAATATACTCGATGAAGAATCCTTTGAACGAGTCTACCATTTATACAGCCGCCTGGTAATATGGAATCAGATCCAGGCTTCTGACTTCATATTCTCCTCGAACTTGATTGACTATCAGCTGAGAATCACCAAAAGCTTTAAGGTATTCAACCCCTAGCTCTTTAGCAAAATGAAGTCTAATTATTAGCGTATTATATTCATATACATTATTAGAGCATGGTTCGGTCAACCGATACGCTCTAGACATTACGTGTTTTCCTGGGGAAACCAAAACGACCCCCACTCCTGAGAAAATCTTAGAACATCTGGGAGCACTTGCCATGTTGGTTTCCCGGGAAGCACCATCAAAATATAATTGCCACACTTGTTGATGTGATATGATGTTAACTTCATGAATTTCATCTGGCAAATCATCGTATAATTCTGCTGTATCCTTTGTAGGGTTTATCGCCAAAAGATCACAAATCGCTTGTCCTTTAATTGATTTTTACTGTTTAAAATGTAAATCATATTAGGATAAGAGTAGAGCCCACCTGGCTAAATGCTAATTCATAGAGGTCGGTTGGGTCATGAACATTCAAATTGGGTTTACATTGGAAATGGCATAAATTATCTGTCCAACTAAATAATATCGCATTTTTTGGATCGCGAATACCAGAGCGAGGCATTCCTTTTCGATCATCGGATAGCGAGATTCAACACCTACCAGCATATGACTTAGATAATATACCGCTTGCTCGTGATCGTTATCGTCGTCTTATGTAAGCAATGCACTTAATGACTGACTCGTCGCTTTGACATAAATCAAAAACGGTCTGCCCGACTTTAGTGTGAGCGGATTCGCTAGATATGTTTTGATATCCTCGAACACTTTTTGACAGGCTTCATACCAAATAAATGACATGCTCTTTTTTGTAAGTTTAGAGAACGACTGACATTTTCCCGAAAGGTTCGAGATGAACCGACGAATATAAGCCAATTGCCCTTGCAATCCTCTGAGTTCTTTAAGATTCCTCGGGAGTTGCAATTCATGTATTGCCTTTACCTTATCAGGATCGATATGAATACCTTTTGTAGTGACGACAAATCTAAGAAATTTACCACTGGACATTCTAAGGAAGGACTTAGTGGGGTTCATCTTCAAATGATGATTCCTCATAAGATTGAACATCATCTTTAAATCGTTAATGTGGTCATTCTTGTCACAGCTTTTAACAACCAGATCATCAACATAGTATTCAACGGTCTTCCGAAGGTGTTCCTGAAAGATCTTTATCATCGCTCATTGGTATGTAGCGCTGGCGTTCTTTAGGCCAAAAGGCATGACCATATAACAGAAAACACCTAAAGGTGTTCTGAACGCAGTATGTTTTTTTATCATCCGGATGTATTACAAATGATGACGTCTATAATTGGTAGAGGAAAATTGTCTTTAGGACAAGCGGTATTCAGATATCTGAAATCAATGCAGATTCTGATTTTTCCATTCTTTTTGAGAACCAGGACAATATTTACCAACCAATCAGGATGTTGTTCCTCTCTAACGAAGCCTGAATCAATTAATTTCTTGACTTCAGTTTCTATTGCCTCTATAATTTACGGAAAAAACCGTCTTTATTGTTGTTTGACAGCTTTGACATCTGGTTTAATATTAAGGCTATGCATCACTACATTTTGATCCAATCCTGGCATATCTTCGTAATTCCAAGCGAAAACGTCAATATATTCCCTAATAAGGGCGATCAACTCTTCCTTCTCATCTATGGAAGGCTATCACTAATAAATATAGGCTTTGAATTAACTTTATCACCCATATTGACTTGGACCACTCTGTCTTCAGTAGGAGGTTCCCTTTGTTTGAATCGATCCCCGTATTGCATATTCAGGTGTTGAACCCAAGGGGCTTCCTAAGTGGGCAATTGATCATCTTCTTTTATTGTAGAAGCATCGACCGTGGCCATATTTGATATTAACCCTTTGAACATTTCTCCAATGCTAGTGTTGGAATCCTAACTTGGAGCATCAGATGAATATTCATTCTTATTCGTCAGCTGGTTGATGACTTGCTAACAACATTCGTCATCAAATGATAAAACATAGCCCAAACCTCTCCTGTGGCTATAATAATTATCAGGTTTTCCTTTCGGTACATAGGCAGGACGAGGTGGTACCCGAGTACCTTGACTAAAACGAAGACCTTCGCCAAGCTTGAGGTCGTATCCTTGCTTCTTCATGTAGTCATTTGCTTGTGAGCTATATCTGAAGAAATGTCGTATGAGTTCTTCATCATTAGTATTGATTTCCAAGAAGAGAGAGGAAGGCGGGGATGACTCTCATTTACCAAAAATTATTTCTTTTTCACCCCCTATCTTCGCAGGTAGGATTAAAGTCGTTCCGAAGGAATCCTGAATGCACTTCTTCGTCGTACAAGATGAACGAAGTGGCATGTGTATATCAGGATTATCATATAATTCTTGCATTATATTATCAAGATAATGTGAGTACTCTATATCATCATTTATTATTTCATCGGTAAGCTATCAGTTACAACTTTCATCCGACGATTCACCACCGTCAAGATCGATTACAAGAGGTTCAATATCATTTAATACAAGACCTTCACTATAATCGAGCCCAGCTTCGGTATTAGCTTCTTATTCGCTATCCGTACCATGGATCAATGGTTCAGTATCAGATTCAACACTATAGAGAAGGGAGTCAGTAAAGTAATTCTCTAACCCCTTAAATGGTTGCTTATCCGCGACCACCATCTTGACCTCTTTGTTAGTGTCAATATATTTCAGATACTGATGGAGGGTGGAGGAAACTATAACATTACTGTGGATCCAAGGGCAACCCAGCAGCAAGTTATAAGAAGTCTCTGCATCAATCACATAACAAGTGACTTCTGACTTCAAGTCTCTGAGTTAGCACTTCACCTGGATTTTTCACAATGTCCTAGACTAACTGGTATTGAATCCGTAGATAACAGTTCCTATGAAGGCTAATTTGTTGGTGGGAATTCCAAAGTGGTACATCAACCGAAATGGCATGATACTAACAGCGGAACCTGGGTCAACTTGGATCCGGTTGACAACGCTTGAGCCAATATATCCGGTAAAGTATAAAGGTCTATCATGCTTCGAACTCTTCACTTGCATATCCTCTTTGGTAAAAGCAATGCAAGGAAACTTTGTGGCTGCCAAGTTACAGTGTTGAATTGATGACTTCAGCTCTTCAGGGGCTGGTTTAATCAGAGTGAGAAATACCTCAGAATCGGCCAAAGCTTCTTGTAAAGCTTCCTTGGTATCTTTTGAAAGGCGCAACAACTCATACAGCGTGATCCTTGTTGGGATATAGGCTAACTAAGTGTTTGTGAAAATTTTGTAATAAAGAGAATGAAAGAAAATAGACTTGTATTCCTTCGATCTCAATTACAATTCGATTACAGAAGAGAGGAGAACGAATCTGATTCTCCTCTTTGTTTAAAACTGGGTTCTTCTTGGTAGCGATGGAATGCCTCCTTCGATTGTTTACATCGAATTTTCTCTCCGTTGACGATTCGACCGTCTTTTATCTCATGGGAACAATGAACTTCTGTGGGAAGTTTGATGAATAACTCTTAGCGAGTTTTAGAACTCAGAATGAGTAGAACTCTGTGAAAAGAGTTGTTAGAACCGAAAATTCAGTTAATGGCCAAGCAGATTTTCTGTTGCTGAAGGATTCTTTAAGATTTGATCCTCTGAATCTGAGTTAAATCTTCTATTTTGAAGAATTCGCCTCTGCTATCTCCAGAGAAAATCCCCAGCTCCGCACCTCCTCGTGCGGTTTAGATGCTAAAAATCTAACCTTTTACTCGGTTGAGTTTGTCGAGGTTTTATAGGTGGATAAGAGGCTGTAACTACCCTCTAAATCCGCTCCTAAGTGGGCGTGAATTCCTCAGATCGTGGGGAAATAGTTCTGAAATCGTTCGACTCATGTTTGAATGAGTCAAATGCCCAATTCGGCGTTCAGGACCCTAACTTCGCGTCTTAGAATTGAGACGCGGAGTTGGATGTTGTCTGAACGTTAAAAATGTGAGGGTCGCACACGTTTCGCCTGTTGTAGCTTAGAAACGCGGAGGTCGCCTGTATTTCAAGAATCATAATGCCGGGATGAATTCCGCATTTTAAAAGGGGTTGGTTGACTTGTAACCTCTTTTGTAGAGCGTTACAAGGACCGTTGTTCAGTAATCCTCGCTTTTAGCTATTGTGGGGTGTGAAAGTTGTCAGATTGTAACCTTCACTGTTGATTGTGAAGACTGTTGAATAGAGTTTTCATCAGTTATCGGAAGTGTCGTTGAATTGTAACTCTTCCCGCTCTATGTGAAAAGTCCTCCATTTGTAGCTTTCGTTCTTTGGCATGAAAGCTTTCTGATCATAACTTTCATTGTTGGGGCTTGATGGGGATCAGCTATCTCTTATGACTTTTAGACAGCCTACAGAACCCCCTCCAAAGTTTTCAAAAGTTCGCGGCTGACTGGGACGAATTTTCAGAATACTTTGGATCCTAAAATTTAGTTGATTGATTGTTCACTCTGTCTGATTTGAAGACATTGCGAACCTAGTTGTTGGAATGTTGAAATTCTGTTTCCCCGAACCAAACAAGATAACTTTTGAGTTTTGATGACAATGAACTTAGTCAAACAGGCTAAAACCCAAGTCATTGCTGATGATCTTGCCTAGGTGTTGAAAATACTCTACTCGATCTGCGATGAGGTGTATTCATCGGATCTCGTCTGGATCCTTAAGATACTCCACTCGATCTGCGATGAGGTGTATTCATCGGATCTCGTCTGGATCCTTAAGATACTCCACTCGATCTGTGATGAGGCATATTCATCGGATTTTGTTTGGATCCTTTAGATACTCCACTCAATATGCGATGAGGATATATTCTTTTCTCTAGAAAATTCTTATAGGCATTGATGAACACTCGAAATGCAGTTTTTAGCTTCATTGATCTTGGTGGGAATGTTAAGCCATCTAGAAGGATGAGGTGTGTATCGAATCGGGTTTTCATTAATCTTTGTTGGGATGTTAAGCCCTTTAGGAGAATGAGGTGTGCACCGAATCGTGTCTTCATCAATCTTTGTTGGGATGTTAAGCCCTTTAGGAGAATGAGGTGTGCACCGAATCGTGTCTTCATCAATCTTTGTGGGAATATTAGCCACTTAGAAGAATGAGTCACGCGCAGCTCCTGGCTTCATTAATCTTTGTTGGGATGTTAAGCCCTTTAGAAGAATGAGGTGTGCACAATTCCTGTTTTTATTAATCTTAGTGGGAATATTTAGCCACTTAGAAGAATGAGTTGTGCGCCGGGTCGAGTCGGTTTTAGCGTTGCCGATTGTAATCTGTCAGTACTCATCCAATAGACTCCACAGCGGAGTCGTCTGTTTCTTCTCGGCTTTGGTCACCTTGATAACTGTTTTTAGCTCCTCTTTTATTTATTTGGAGCTGTGTCATAGCCCTGGTTGTCGAGATGCTGCTATTGTAGTGGTCCAAATGTATAGATGGATTCTGTATTTAGGGATTGGAACGTGTGGGTGAAATCCGCGCTTGAGAACTAGAACGCGTGGATGAATTCCGTGTCTGGAAGTTCAACCAACTCGAACGCTGAAATTGTGTTTGGGCGGGATTCTGGCCTAGAATCCCGTTCCAATTTGACAGCTCATGGCTGTCTATAAATAGACCGCTGGGGTCAAATCAAGAGTCATTCGACTCTTCTTGAAATTTTAACGAAAACTTTCGTTCTTATCTCCGGCGAACACTGTGCCTCTCTTTCTTCGACCAAAGCAATGGCGCCCAAGAAGAAAACTGTTTCTCGCTCTTCCAAGTCCGCTGTTACCGTGGCTCAGGACTCGTCGCCGTCTATATCGGCCGGCGGTGTTGTAGCTCAGACGGGCATGCCGCCTCAACCTCCTTTGATCGGTGATGAGTACGACTCTCGTAGTCATTAAACTTGCTATAGCAAGTTCTGATCTTCGGATCAACGAGGAAACTCGTTTCAAAAACACAGGGCTAAGACTCTGTCATTTGATATTTTCGACGTGAAGTTCAATCTTCGCGTCTGAGATTTTCGACGCGAGACTTGATCTCCGCATCTAAGATTTTCGACGCGAGACTTGATCTCCGCGTCTGAGATTTTCGACGCGAGACTTGATCTCCACCTCTGATTTATCTTTGCATTGTCTGACTCTTTTCTTTGTTTTGTAGTGCGTCATACCAGCGAGCCTCTCCCTTTCCGCCATCATTTTGGGCACGAAGGTGGCGTGGATCCAAACATGACGTTTAATCTACGCCAAGAACTCCCGGCTTTCAGGATTACCGAGAAGAGTCGTGTGAAAATGATCACCCAGGCTTCTCTTGAAACTCTTCGGATGTTGGTTACGGACACTAAGCTTGAGAGCCCGAGCCGTAAACCAATAGTCAAACCAGGATTCCTCTTTGGGGATTTTGTTGACTTTGAAGCAAGTGTCGCTTACGATGGGGACTACAAATAGCTGAGAAAAGTTGGAGACCGTAACCTTTTCCTACCCAACATGGAGAGAATATTCCCCCTATCGTATTTCTAATGTGACTCTATCCCCAGGCGTATGGAATGGAATCTGGTTAAGGATCAAGATGGAGTTGTTCTCGGCACTTTGACTTTTCAAGGGGTTCGCATGGGGGTTATAACAGATAGGTGACGGCTTTAAGACCGGGCTTGTTTGCTAAAAAATACCTAATTGATGAAGTGGCTAGTCCAGCGAATATCTTTATCAAGAAATTTATGACGAAGAAGGGGGAATTTCCTGCGCAAGGATTCAGAACTCCTGGCTGGGTTCATTCTCTAGTGACAGGATGGTGGACTCGGATGACCAACTTTGTTCTGAAGGAGTTGGAGGCATCTCTTACTTGAGCTGGCCTGGAGATTCCGGTACGGGCTACTAAGTTCGGGGTCGTTCAGAGTCATTTTCATTTCTTCTCTATTTTAGAGAGATACAACCCCGAGACCTGTACTTTCTTTACCCCAGTTGGAGAGTTAAGCTTCGCCCTTCACGAGAAGCATGAAATATCCGGTCTTCTTCTCGGGGATTTGCCATATGAAGAGTTTGTTCCAGGATCAAAGGAACTTAAAATTTTGAAGAAAACCAGCCCTGAAGTTTACTCCACTCTCTGGGAAGTCATGTGTCACTTCCATATTTGTATGCAGCAGACAGGAGCTCGAGGGGGTGGCATCAAACAAGTATCTTGGGCGGAATATTTATTCCAGAACTTGACAGACAAAGAAGCTCTGGTGACTAGATTGTCCGCAAGCACTTGGAGGAGGTTCAAGCCCGAATCGACGCTGCTACCACCCATTATACCAACGAGACCAAGGAAGGTATTTTCCCGGCTCATACGGAGTTTGAAAGCTTCCACTATCAGGCTTTGATTCCAATTTCTGACATGGCGGTGTTGACGGGATTCTTGATACTATGGCTCAAGCGGTGCGTCGTTCCTACCAGACCAATTGATGCTCTGGCTGCTGAGGTGATTTACCCAGCTGTTCTTTTGGCACACGGGAGGCCCTTGAATCTACTCTATGCCATGGTAGGCTGCTTGCAAAGCGAGTTGCGTGAGTTGGCCCTAGACTTTGTGAATGTTACGGAGGTGGAGTCTGGTGGAAACAAGACTCTCAGGACTCCCAATCCCTAAATACCATTGCCTTAAACTTATTTGATGGCTTGGTATGTGCTTCATTATCCTTCTCTGATGAGTGCAGCCTCACCTCCAGGTGACTCATTTATCCCGTTTATGCAGCAACTAGAATCTGCAAAGTGGGAGGGGAATTACATGGTTAGAATTCATCAAATCTTGTCGCGAGACACTAACTACTACATCTTACGCTGCTTTCCCGATTTTGAAGGTGGGATATATAGGGCAGAGTATTAGGACGTGGCAGGTCCTAACGGATTCACCCAGCTGAGCGGGGGTGTTTTCCATTGGCTTCTCTCCATCAGACTAGGCTACTTAATTTTTAGACAAGGCGGCAAATATTTCATCGAGCCCTATCAACCCTATAGGTTTGCTCGACAATTTAGGTATGATCAACTGTATGTTAGGAACCCTCGACCTCAGCTCTCAGTTGTGAGCAACTTATATGATGGGGCTAGGGCTTGGTACTATTCCGTGGCAGGTTGTACCAGAGCCATCTTCAGGCTTCCCCACAAAACACCTAACGCTTACACTTCCACGAGCTTCTGCAACTGGTATTTTGCTGCTTCCCAGACTCCTAATTACAACTTGAATACGTCTTGCCTGAAAGACATCAGACGTATGTATGCTTCAAGGAGGTGGTCAAAGACATCCCGCTTGAGAGGGATTGATGAATTTTTATCCGTTAAGGACCCCTCTGTTAGGCAGGAAGAGGAGCATGCAGTTGAGCCTGCTCTACTAGATGAACCCCGAGTGGTAGATTCTTCTACAGCCAGGACAGCTGGGAAGAGAAAACTCTCGACGGATGAAGCTGGTCAATATGATAAGCAGATCCGTCGGAAATTGATGGTTGGGTCTTCTCCTACCAAAGGCCTGCAAAAACCAAAATTGATGGTCGACGCTATTCGAGCTGTAGAAGAAGAAGAAGAGCATGAATCCTCGGTTGCAGGTCTGCCACATAAGACTAGACTCCGTTAGCACGGTACGGCTTTATCTAGTGAAGCTTCCTCTTGCCATCCTTCCGAAGATGAAGAAGGTGAATTAATGGCTACAGATGCAGAATCTGCTCTAGCAGCAGACCTTTCTAGAGCTCCTGTGTTAGAACCATAGGACCGTGACATGAATCTATCGCCTCCTCCTTCAGCATTAATGCCATCGGCTGACGGTTTAGGTCTTAGTCCAACAACGGGACTTATGACTAAACCAGCTGCCGCCATAAGTCTTCCTGAATCTTCATCTTTACGTGATGACGAAGAGGAAGTGGATTATGAAGGCTCTTCAATAGGTAATGCCGCTGATGAAGATAGGGGTGATGAGGACGCTGAAGTTGGAAGCATGCCAGGTGGTGGTGAAGGGGACGAAGAGCATGATTCTATGGATGACATCACTACTTTTGATGATGCTCCTAAGGTCCCATCTGATAAAGCATCTGGTCATACTCCTTTCACATCTCTAGTAAGCCTAATTCACTTCGAATTTTTCCGCACATTCTTTCTGCGTCCCGACCCTTTTTGCGTGCAGGTTCACCTCCTCCAGAGACCACTACTGTTTCTCCTCCTACGGAGCGTCAGCTTGTACAGGTGTCAGCTCCTTTGCAGGAGCAACATTTGTCTGGCTCACCCATAGCAACTGCTTCACCGGTAGCATTGCCCGGGGCTACCACTATGACTCATCTTCAAGAATCGCGGCTCATGCAAGTATCAGCTCCTTTGCAAGAGCAGCCCTTGCCTGGCTCATCTACGACAACTGTTCCAAATACAACCTTGATGAAGATTTCACTTACACCAATAGAGACACGACCGAGCACATCTCAGGCTAGGGCAATGATGGCTTTAACCTCAAGTCCTTCGCAAGTAAATGTTTTGACTGCTTCTACGGCTTCAGCACCTGGATCACCTGCACCAGTTTCCATGGCTAGGGGAGTATCCCCGAATGCTGTTTCAAGTCTCGCGGGCGCACCTAAATTTCTTCAAATTTCTTTGGTGTATTTGAACAACCTCGCGAAGAAAGTAATTGAGTATGTAGTGAGTAGTCAGGGAACTTTTAACTCCTTCTGACCTCTTTTGGAGGCAGGCTTAAATGGAGTTAGAAGTGTGAGAAACACTCCGTGGTTCGAGCGTTGTTCAGAGATTATTCTTTGTTTGGAAGAACAGTTATAGCACTTTGAAGCCTTGGGTTGCAGAGAACATCAATCACAGATCATGTTAACTTTGGCCGGCCTTCAAGTTGCGGAAGTAGCTTGCAGAGAAGCGATGGAGCGGGACTTAGCTGAAAGAGAGCGTCAAGTCACGGAGCTTCGCGAGCGTAATATTCAAAAATGAGAGGAGTTAGAACTCTCGACTGCTTCTATGAACTCACTTCGTAATAGACTTGTTAAAGCCGAAGCTGAGGTTCTGCGACTAAAGGCTGAACTTTCTTGTGAGGAGAATATCATCAATATCCCTAGTACCCATAATGCAAACGGTGTTTTAGAGTATCACACCCAAGCTCAAGCCCTAGAACGTGCTAGGAATGAGGTGGCGGCCATTATTATACCTAGCGAGGATGAACTACGGGCTAAGGCTGAAGCCATGGTGCGAGCTAGTCACGAGGAGGAGTTAACTGAAGTCAAGACTCAACTCATCTCTTTCGATTTGATGCGCGAGTGAATTTTGCCCTTGTAATGTTCTTTTAACAAATTTGTCTTGTATCACTTTCTTTTGGCTTTTGAATAAAAAAGTTATATTGGTTTCTCATTGTTTCTTGCATTTGTCATGTTTTGATCATGAGAAATGCCATAGGTGTAACGCTAACTTAGCACAGATTTAGAAAATTCTCTCTATTATCATTTAAGATAACTTCAGGAAATTTCCAACTGCTAGGGATAGGTATATGAACACTTGTTCTTCTTATTTAGAAGAATTAACAAGTTCAAAATGATTAGACTGTTAGAGGTATCTTGTTAACATAACAGAGATTTGTGGATCTACCGTTCTGATTGAAAAGAGTTGATAGATTACTTTAATCAGAGGTAGGTATTATGTGACGAGGATATTGCGATCGGGGCAATTTAGAGGACCTATCGCTCTATTAAGGAGAGTCGATAAGTAGATTTTATCAGAGGTGTAATTTTAATGTGATAGGAATATTGTGATCGGGGTAATTTTTGAGGACTTATCGCTCTATTGAGGAGAGTCGATAAGTGAATTTTGTCAGAGGTGTGATTTTAACGTAACAGGAATATTACGATCGGGGCAATTTTGAGGACTTATTGCTCTATTGAAGAGAGTCGATAAGTGAATTTTATCAGAGGTGTAATTTTAATGTGACAGGAATATTGCGATCGGGGCAATTTTTGAGGACTTATCGCTCTATTGAAGAGAGTCGATAAGTGGATTTTGTCAGAGATGTGATTTTAATGTAACATGAATATTACGATCGGGGCAATTTTGAGGACTTATCGCTCTATTGAAGAGAGTCGATAAGTGGATTTTGTCAGAGGTGTTATTTTAACGTGACATCTGCGGGGAAGATATTTTAGCGTCTCGCTAGGGAGGATTACTAACTGATTTATCATCGAAGTGATAAGTTGTGACACTTGTGATTTGAATAGGATTTGTGGAATTTTATCACCCCATTGAAAGGAGTTGATAAACTGGTTATTTACTACTCTGTTGTAGAGAGTTAATAAACTGACTATGATTTGAGTAATTTTGGAGACTTATCGTTCTGTTGATGAGAATCAATAAGTGGATTCTGACAGAGGAATTATAGCCGTATTGGTATTGATGCCGGCTAAATTCAAACTCTATGGGATGATAATCGTCTGGGGTGTAATATTAACCTGACGAGGATTTAGATTCTGCTGAGGAGGTACAGAGTTTTTGATTGACGCTCTGTTAAGATGACTCATGACCTTGAGGAATAAGTGCCGTGTTTGAAAACACAAGTTTAGGTTCTTCATTTGGAAGAATTACATCACAGAGGTGAATCTTGCGTTTAAGGTTCGAAACACGAGGTTAAGAACCTTCGTGACGCTGGTCTGAGCCTAGCATTTGATCGCGGGTGTGAACTTAGCGTTGAAATTAAAGTCTTAACTGACTTTATGTAAAAAACGCAAAAAGTTGTGTTTTAAAAGAGAAAATGGTTGGGATTTTCCTAGAATTTCGTGCCATCTTAACAGCTTGACAGCTGTTATAAATAGACCTGAGTGGTCATGTCAAGAATCATTCAACTCTTTCCATTTTTGGCTATTTCCAAGAACGAGAATCCTCGTTTAATTTCGACGAATTCTCCAGCGAACTTTGTCTCCTCCGATCGACAACGCCTTCTAGGACCGATCATACCAATGGCTTCGCGAAGAATGGGTTCTAGCTCCAAGAAAGTCGCTGGAGTGACTTCCGAAACGCCGTCAGTTAGGGACGTCGGCAGTGTTCTTGTTCCTACGGAAACGTCATCAGCACCGTTATCGTCACGGGGGCCTCCCTGTCGTGGTAAGTGATGATCAAAATAACTTGCTTTGACAAGTTTTCTGAAAACCCTAGATGGGTTCTTGACAACGAGGAAGATGACTCGTTTTTAATGAAAACATGGAGTTGGGACTCCATGTTCATCATAAAACGCGGTGTTGACTCCAGCGTTTTGAATTCTAAACGTGGGTCTCGGCTCTCGCGTTTGAGTTTTCCAACACGAGGCCTGACTCTCGCGTTTGAGTTTTTCAACACGAGGCTTGACCCTCGCGTTTCAGAATTTCAACACGAGGTTAGCACTTTGTGTCTAAGATTTGACACATGGGCTTTGATCTCTGTTTTTATGTCGACGATTCGATTTAATTGCTAATCTCTGATTTTGACTTTGCAGTGTTCCTTCCAAATGTGCCGCTTTTGCAAGAATATCATTTCGGGTATATTGGCGGACCTGACGCAAATGACGTTTTCAGTCTTCAAGATAGGATTCCATTGTGTACTTTCCCTGACACGGAAAGAACAGATATGATCCGATTCCCCCGATGCTCTACTCTCAGGATTCTAATCACTGACTTGAACATGGAGACCCCTATCGGTCGTGCTCAGTTTCCCAAACCAGCATTTATATTCGGATATCGTATAGCAATTGATGACCATCTCATACATGCGGAGGATTCGAAACTACTACGGAGAGTCGATAACCGTTACCTCTTCCTCCCCAGCATGAAGAGGATGCGTCCGATCTCCTATTTCTTGAACACGAGCTATCGTCAAGGTTTGACTTTTGACATAGTCAAGGAGAAAGAGAATGTGTCGCTTGGATTTGGTCGGCGAGCTCGTACACAAATCGGGGGACAACTTAAGGGGTTAAGACTCGGCTTATTTGAGAAGAAGGATCTCGTTCCAGAGGTGCCGCGTCCAGCGAATATCTTCATTCGCCAATTCATTACAGCTCAGGGTGAATTCTCTACTCAGATGTTCAGATCCCTAGGATGGGTTTGTTCTGTAGAAGGAGGTTGGTGGACCCGTATGGTTGACTTCGTTCTTGAGGAGCTTAAGGAACCACTCGCTCAATCGGGTCTCACAACTCCCGTGTTAGCTACTCGCTGTGGGGTTGTGCAAAGTTATCATAATTTCTTTGCTATGTTGGAGAAATACGACTCTGACAGTTGTACTTTCTTTACACCTATAGGGGAGTTAGGTCTTGCTCTCCATGAGATGCAAGCGGTATCGGGGTTGCCGTTTGGTAGAATGCCATATGAAGAATTCATCCCTACGACTGAGGAGCTTTCCCTGCTGAGGGCGACGTACCAAGAAGTTTATGCTACTTTCTGGGAGTTGATGTGCTATTTCCATATATGTGCCCAAGTCATTGGAATGCGCTTAGGGGGCATCATGCATACTGCGTGGGCAGACTACCTCTTTCAGAACCTAAGCCGGAAAGACGTAGTCGTATCTCACGTTGTAGCCGTTTCTCTCAATGACGCCAAAGCCCGAATTAAGGCTTCCAGTGCTACTTACAAGATGAAGTATGTGGAGGATGATTTTGAGGCTGGTGTTGAATTTGAAAGTTTCCACTACCAGGCCACAACTCCTATTTCTGACACGGCTCTTCTTGCCGGCTTCTTCATGATTTGGTTGAAGCGGTGTGTAGTACCGTCAAAACCAGTAGAGGCGATATTAGCTGAGGTTGTATACCCAGCTGTTTTACTAGCTCATGGGAGACCTGTGAGCCTCCTCACTGCTATGGCAGGTTGCATACATAACGGCCTAAGGATGTTGACCTTCGAACTTCTCGGCGCCTCGGGAATTAAGGCTACTAGGAAGAAAGCTGGGAAAGCTCCTCAACCACGTATACCAGTGCCGTATATGTACTTGGTGGCCTGGTTCGTGCTGCATTGCCCTTCATTGATGATGGGGATATCTGAGGATGATGATGCTTATGTTCCCTTTGTACAGAGATTAGAGTCGGCCACGTGGACTAATTCGTACATAGTCAGGGCCCGATAGCTTTTGTCTCGGGGAGACAATTACAGACTTTTCTACTGCGCTCCTAATTTTGACGGAGCTGATGGAGAGAATGCCCGCTTCATGGACGTACTTTTTGAGGGCTCGTCTTCTTTGGAAGAGGGCACATTTAGATGGCTTTTTATGATCAGGTTGGGCTATCTGGTCTATCGCTTGTAGGAGAAATACATCATTGAGCCTTACATGCCGTCTAGATTCGCTAGGCAATTTGGATATGATCAACTTTATGTTAGCAATCCTAACCCGGCGCTGGCTCAAGTTGGGAATTTGTATGAAGGGGCTCATGCGTGGTACTTCTTCTCTGCCGGAGGGACCTATGCGTACTTTACTTTACCCAACTCGCCACCTAGTTGTTCCACTATTGCGGATTTTCGCCACTGGTTCGATGAAGTTTCTCACCTCCCCGGATATGACATTTATACTTCATGCATAAACGAGATTCGGGAATTGTATAAATCAAAAAGCAGTTCTACCAAGACCCGTTTACTAGGAATAGATAAGTATCTTTCCTGTGAACGAGAAGCAAGCAGAGCAGTCGAAGCCCCAAAGGAGCTGGTCACTGCTGAAACTTCTGAAGAAAAGGCTCCTACGGGGGCTGAAGAGGGACCGTCAATTGTTGACTCTCCTATAGAAAAGGTAGCTGAGGAGATTCCTGCAGAAGCGTCCAATCCTGAACCCCGTTCTTTGCGATCAGGTAAGAAGGCACTTTCTGCTGCTGAGGAAGGCGAATATGACAGGAGAATTCGTAAACGAATACCTGTCATGGCCAAAAATTCAAAGAGGGCCAAGTTAATGGGGGATGCGATGAAGTCTACGCCTGTTGCACGTTTAACTGATAGAGAGGACGAAATGCCCCAATCAATCCCTTCTATTCCTGAGGATGCTTTAGCCAAAGAGGTATCGCCCTTTGAGGGTTCTGAATCTGCTTCTCTTCCTCTTACTCGGGATCAAAGCATATATAAAGGCCATCCTTCCGAGGTTGCTCTTCCCCCTATTCGGGATGAACATACAGGTCCAACCTATCCAACTATTCCTCCTCCCCACTCGAGAGCTCTGAAGAAATTAATTGAGGAATTGGAATATTAGATACAGACGACTGTTAATATCGTCAGTGTTGGGGGAGCTTCCTTTGAGGATTGTGAACCCATCCTGACCAAGTGTTTGGACAAAATCAAGGATAAAAGGGACATGTCATGGGCTGAGCATTGTAAAAGGAGCATCATCTTCTTGAAGGCAGAGTTGACAGCTCTCAAGGAGCTGCAACACACCAACCTAGACTCTAAAGTGGAGCCGTCTCTCTCCTTGGCTACAATCTCGAAGATGCATCATTGAGAGATTCTTCGCAGGGACTTATCTGATAAAAAGGTCCGCATAACCACTCTAAGGAAGCAGCATACTCAAATATATACTGATATCAAAGGCGCTGTTTCTAAAATTCGTGCCACTAAAGAGGCTATTGCTCACTTGGAAGCTGAGTTGGACCAAAAGAAAGCCCAGTTAGCTCAATATGAGGATGTTAGGAAAGGGCTTGAGCTTCAAAGCGGTCACATTTATACAGATTTTTGTCGCACGGTCCACACAGCTGAGCGGATTCACAGAGATATTGTTGCTGCTGCTCCTATTGAAGCGGAACTCAGAAAAGAGATTGAAGAACAAGTCCGAGCGGCTCACCAGAAGAAACTTTCTGCCTTAAAGTCCAGGTTGAAATCTCTCAAGTTGATGAAGCCTGATGTTTAGATTTTGTCATGTTCTTGACTAAGGAATTTTTTATCATTTTTATATTGTTCATCATCACTTTTGTATTCAAATTAACAATATTGAATGAAAATGACATCATTTTGCCATTCGTCATCTCTTCTGTCGAAATCTATTTCAAGATAATAAAATGTAATGCGAAGGTTGTAAGTGTAGTATAAAATTGAAATTCTCTTTATTACTACTTAGAATAATTCTAAAAAATTTCAATCGTCAGAGGTGTAATGTTAACATGGCGACATATAAGACAGGAAAATTAAACATTTATTCCCGAAATACACTATGAATCGACAACCCCCAGTCTGACTCGATTGGAATTTGCAAGAGAAAGAAGTGGGCTACATGATTTATGGAAAGTATCTCTTAAGGAACTTCCCGTTGATTGGCATCATGAGCCTGTCTCCTTTTTGATTGATAAGGCGATAAGCTCCATTCGAATAAACCGATTCTATTACGAAGGGCCCTTCCCATTTAGGATTGAACTTCCCTTTGGTTTTGTGTGTCATTACCATGGGTCGTCTGTTGGCCAAAACTAAATCGCCGTTCATGAAAATCCGTTCTTTAACCTTTTTGTTGTAGGCTTTGGAGATCCGGGCTTGATACAACTCGATCTGTTGCTAAGCTTGAAGTCGTTTGTCATCTAAAGCTTCAAGTTCTTGCAGACGTCATTGATGTTTCTCTTCCTCTGTTAGTCTGGTCATAATCGTGACTCTCAGGGAAGGGATTTGAATCTCTAGTGGTAGTACAGCTTCGCAGCCGTATACTAAAGAAAACAGTGTAGCTCTTGTAGGGATCCTCACCGTTGTGCGATAGGCCCACAAACATTCGCCAAGTCTTTTGTCCCAGTCATGTCAGCTCTTAAAGACGAATTTTTTGAGAAGTTTCACGATGGTGTTGTTAAAGGTTTCTGCGAGACCGCTTGCCGGTGGATAATAAGTCGTAGAGGCAACGCTTTGGATCCTGAATTTATCACAAAACCTCTAAAACCCAAAGCTGATGAATTGTGTCCTGTTGTCGTGAACTATCCGTCTCGGGACTCTAAAACGGTAGATGATGTGATGTTTGATGAACTTAATTACATTCGAAGTCTTAACTTCTTTTAACGGGATTGCCTCCGCCTATTTGAAGAAATAATCGGTTACGGCCAGGATGAACCGGTGCCCTTTAGAAGTCGGGGGCAAAATTGGTCCCACGACATCCATACCCCACATTTCAAATGACTAAGAAGCAGATGTGGGATGCAAATTACCTGGTGCTTGGTGGATAAAGTTCCTATGTATTTGGCATGCGTGACACCGTTTAGCGTAGTCAACTGCATCTGAGAACATCCTTGGCCAGTAATAACCGATTCATCGGAGGCGATCTCCTAACTTAGCTCCAGGCTGATGAGCTCTGCACGTCCCATCGTGGGCCTCCTTGAGGGCCTCTTCTGCTTCCTTCCGAGAGAGGCATCAAAGTAAAACTCCATCATGCGATTTACGATACGGGATTTGAGAAGCTGCATCGTAATAGAATCAGGGGGCTTTTCGTTTAATAGCGGCCGTTTCCTTAGGGTCATCGGGCAAAAATCCGTATATGACATAGTCGATGTATGGGAATCGCCAATCTCTAGATTCAAGCTCTATGGAGGTTGTACAGACTTCTCCTGCTATTGTCTTGTCTGAATTTTCGTATATAGGAATCTTAGAGCAGTATAGCTCACGTCCCGTGACTGGAATTATCATTTCAGCACCTGGTGGCAATGCTAGCAAAGTTGCCAACGAGGCTAAAGCATCCGCGTAAGCGTTCTGAGCTCGTGGAATGTATTCAATAAAGAATCCTTCGAACTTCTTAGCTTGCTTTAGCACTGCGAAGTAGTACGGGATTAGATCTTCATGACGCACTTCGTATTCCTCTCGGACTTGATTTACGATGAGCTGAGAGTCACCGTAAGCCTCGAGATGCTGAATATTTAGTTCTTCAGTAAATTGCATTCCTAATAGCAAAGCATTATACTCGGCTACATTGTTGGTGCAGGGCTCAATCAAGGAAAATCCCCTTGGAATCACGTGCCCGTTTGGAGAAATGAATACTACTCCTACTCCTGCTATAATTTCTCCACGAGGATTTTCTCTGGATGCACAGTCGAAGAACAATCTCCACACTTGTATCGATTCTCGAGCAACACAAACTTCAGTGACTTCATCGGGCAATTCTTCATACAACTTAGATGTCCCTGATACCGGGTGATTGGCTAAGAAATCTGCCAATGCTTGACCTTTGACCATTTTTTGGGGCATAAATTGCATGTCGTATTGCGACAAGAGGATGACCCACTTTACAAGTCAGCAATTCAGAGACGATAGTTTTGTCATCATAACTCTTAAGGGATTTACCTTAGAAATAACATGAATTGTTTGTCTCACCCGGTAATGTCGCATCTTTTAAACTGCGAACACCAAAGTGAGACATTCTTTTCAACCGGATTGTACCGGTGCTCAGCTCCCATCATAGTCCTGCTTAAGTAGTAGATGGCTTGCTCTTGCCCTTGATCATCGTTCTGGGCCAATAAAGCTCCTAGAGAATGATCCATAGCCTTTACATATAACAAGAATGGTTTTCCTGATATAGGGGCCACGAGTACTGGTGGTTGGGTGAAATATCTCTTAATCTCTTCGAATGCTTTTTGGCATTCTTCATCCCAAACAAAGGACACGCCTTTCTTCATGAGCTTAGAGAAATGTTAGCAGCACCCCAAAAGATTAGATATGAATCTCCGAATGTAAGCCAGTCTGCATTGCAAACCTCTGAGTTCTTTAAGATTCTTCGATGGTGGCATGTCCTGGATGGCACGCACTTTCTCTGGATCAAGAGAAATTCCCTTGGAGGTGACGATGAATCCTAGGAATTTTCCACTTGATACTCCAATGAACGATTTTGTCAGGTTCATCTTCAGCTGATGTGCTCGTATGATGTCGAACATTGTCTTCAGGTCTGTAAGATGATCACCTTTATGTTGGCTTTTTACTGCTATATCGTCAACGTAGCATTCTATCTTCTTACGTAGATGTTCATGGAAGATGGTGTTCATTGCACGTTGATAAGTTGCACCTGCGTTTTTCAGGCCGAAGGGCATCACTGTGTAGCAATACACCCCCAATGGAGTTCTGAACGTAGTATGCTTTTCGTCTTCAGAATACATCTTGATTTGATTGTACCTAGAAAATCCATCCATGAAAGACATCCTTTCATATTCGCAAGTATTGTCAATCATGACTGTTCGAGCGGGAAATTGCGTTATTCTTCATTGATGATTCTGTTACAACTTTGACAACAACTTTATGCGTTTACAAAGAGATCCGGTCTTTTTATAAGATCCGGCTTACAACAAAATCAAAACAAAGAAATAAAGATTACAACTTTCCTTGAACAAATCACGAGCTCCTGTTTTGCGGTCGCTCGCTTTGTGTGGTTCTTCGCCTGTGCCGGGGTTGAGTACCGTGGACCACCGCGCAATCTCGATCTGAACAGATCTACGTGGTATAACGGGTACTATCCCACCAAGGAGATAGTAGCCGAGAGGGATCGTTTCACCAAGGAAACGCTCGCTCTAATCTCGGGATCTAAGAACCAAGCTTAGATCCGGAGTAGTATCACGTAGATCTGGTTGTCCAAGTCTTCAAGCCTTCACAATCCGAGTTGAGGTCGCAATCCGGCAGAGTTTCGGCTCTTCAGAAGTTTCAGAAAAAGTCCTCCCAAATGAACGAGTGCCAGGCCTATTTATAGGCACTCAAAACTGTGCCTTTGGCACAGAACTGCGACTAGCCACGTTTGTGTGGGTCGGACTGCGCCGAGCCACCTCGGGGTGGCTCGGTTCGGGCCGAGTTCCCCCAGGTGCGCTGGTTTCGTCGTTTTCCGGTGTTTCCGGTTCTCCGTCGTTCGGATTTGATTCGGTTTCTGGAATCGGCTTATTGACTTGATTCCAAATATGGCAGTTAATCCGTTTCTAATTTCGAGTCCGGGATTGGTCTTGATTCGATCGTTATATCACCGAGTTCGCTCTTGTTTAGATGACTCGGTGATTCCCCGAAACGTTGGTTCGATTCCACGTGCGTACGTGTTCCATTGTTCATGTGTCTTGTCGCCTCGACCCTTCGTTGATTTGTTCAGGTCTTGATTCGATTCCCCGAATCTTCATTTGGCAGTAGCTCCGCTTCGGTGTTTGAGTTCAAGTCTGTTTTGTTGTTGGACGACTCGTTAACTTTCCGAACCGTTGGTTTGGTCCCGCACGCGAACGTATTTCGTTGCTTGCGTGCCTCGTCGCCTCGTCGCTCGAATGTCCGTTGTTTTGTCGAATCATCGTGCTGAGCTAAGCTAAGGGACCTATAGGCAATTTTATACGCCTACAGATACCCCCTCCAAAGTGTTTCAGTCTCGTTCTTTTTATAGAAGAGTCTGGAATACTTTGGATGTGATCGTCCCAACCTTGAGTCGGTATAACGGGACCTTGGAATGGCTTCTGTTCTGGCTTCCTTCAATTCCACCAGGTCATTCAGTGCTTTGTAGAACGCCTGTGAGGATTTCGGTGCTGCATTTATTGTCTGACCGTCGTCGGAATTTGAACTTGAAGTCGATTCCTAGTTTTCCAATCATTAGCTTTTGTTGGTTGGTTCAACGTGCAACTTTCGTTCGATTGTCGGCGTCGAGTCTTCTTTTGAGACGCGTTGTCCGGCGTCGAGTTATTGAGTTATCCTTAAGAATATTTTTAGAAGAATATTCTCCAGGAACTTCTCAATAAAAATAGGGAATAGTTTATACTCGTATACCTTATTGGAGTATTTCCGTGCCCAAAATGAGCTGAACCGGCTTGAAAATGAGCCAAAAAGGCAGTATTTGGGCTCAAAATCTTTCCAACCCTTCCAAATATGTGAGAGAGGGATTAAATAGGTGAGGAACTGAACCGTAGGTTGATCTGAAGTCATTTCGACGCTTAATCCAGCTCCAATTTGAATTCTGGTTCGAATTTGGTTCAAACTGGTTCGAAATTGGTTCAAACTGGTCCAATCTGGTCCATTCAGACTCAATTTGGCTCATTCTGGCTTAGTCTGATCCACTCTGGCTTGGTCTGGTCCAGCCAGGTTCAATCTGGCTCAATTTGGCTTATTCAGGCTCAATTTGGGCTCATTCTGGCTAGGTCTGGTCCACTCTGGCTTGGTCTGGTCCAGCCTGGTCTGGTCTGGTTCAACCAGATCTGGTTCAAGGCTATAAAAGAGGCTTTTTTCTCTTTTTTCTTTTCTTTTCTTCCTCCTCTCTAGGGCCGGCCCCCCCTTGTCCTCTTTTTTGATTTTTTCTCTTCCCTCGAGCGTCTTTTCTCCTCGAAACTTTGATAGTTGTCCTGGATCTAGGCTTCCTTTTGATCTTGGACTGAAAAATCCCTCAAAAATCCAATTTTTAGAATTTCTTTCAGGCCCCTCGAGCGCGTGCTGAGAGTTTCCAAAAAGGTCTCATTTTTGTTGGATCTCTAGCCTTTCTTCAGGTAAATCTCCCACAATTATGATCATTTTTATGCTCAATTTAATTTATGCATTTGTGGGATCATATATGAGGGTCGAGGGTGTGATTTGACACCTCGATTTAATCTTTTAGGGGTGTAGATCTGATAAAAAAGTGATCTTTTTTTCTAGATCTGACCTCTTTTAATTTATTTTGCAGCTCGTCATGCCGCGTTCTTCGAGAGGTCGCTCCCCTGCCATGTCAGCTGATGGTGCGCCGCCTTCCTACGCCGGTGAGCTATTTTTGGCAATATTTGGAAATTTACAAATTAGTCCTTTTTTCTTAAAAATTTGTAAATTGGTCCTTTTTACCCCACGTTGTTCTCCTTGGCGAGGCAATCGGGAAGAGCCTTGATTCTCCTTGGTGAGGATTGACGCTTTGGCATTTTTGGGAATTTTGCAAATTAACCCCTTTTTCTGAGAATTTGCGAATTGGTCCCTGTTTACCCCACGTTGTTCTCCTTGGCGAGGCAATCGGGAAGAGCCTTGGTTCTCCTTGGTGAGGATCGACGCTTCAAAGATATGTTTTGCTTGGTCAAAACCATATCTCAAAATAAAGGGGGCGAATTGACGCTGCATTGCGCTTCATAAGGCAGGGATCCTCGATGCACCCTATCTTATGATTGCATAATGTGGCCAAATCGTCTCACCCTTTATAAGGCAATGACTCTATCTTAGCTATTTGTAAGATGAGTTCAATTTCCTTTTATAACCGAGACTAACCCGTGTTTAATTGTCTATTCTGCAGTGGGGTACCCTTCTGGATCGTTCTCAGCCCACGCAGTCTATGGGCGTCGTGGCGATCATTATTCGACTTCTGACAATCCTTCCCCTATTCCAGCTATTCCTCAGTTTGCTTCGGGCACGTCGGCTGAGGTTGCACAGGTGGTGAGGGAGGGTGGTCATCGAGCCATTCGCCAACTGATCACAGATGCTCCTTTTGTGAAGGACGCCAGCTCTACCCAGCCTCTCCGGAAGAGCGATTTCCTATTTGGTGATTCTGTTGATGACCCAGAAGCCGTGTTCATTGACGTTGAGCAGTGGCTTCACAAGACCGGCGGTGGCTTCATATACTTGCCGGAAATTCCTCGGCATCGCTCGTTGACTGAACTCAGGTGTCAGGCCGTGACACGCGAGATATCGTGGCGTTTGACAGTGGATCATGAGAGCGTCCATTGCGGCTATATCACTCATCAGGCAGCTCCTGGTTCAAGCAGGAGTCACATCACCGGATTGCATCCCGGAGTGTTGGGACTGGATGCACCACCACGTAACGAGTTTCTCGCCACTGCTTCGACTTTGAGGAATCGCCTCGCTGCCCTAGGACGGGAGATGCCTGCGACTCGTCACAGGATTTATGGTTGGGTCCATTCTTCGGACAAGTCTTGGTGGAGTCGCATGACTACATACGTCTTGAGCCGCTGGGGCGAGGAGTTGCACGCTTGCGGTTTGTATACCGCCGTTCGTGCCACCATGTATGGTCTACCTGTCAGTTTGAGACATTTCTGTGCTTTGTTCGAGTTATATAATCCAGACTCGAACACTTTTCTGACCCGTCAGGGGGAGTTGGGCTTGGCTCTTCATGAGATGCATAGGATTTCTGGCTTGACCATGGGGCAGATGTTATACCAGGAGTATTTCCCTTCCAGTCATGAGTTGAGTCAGCTGAAGGATCGCATGCCCGACCGTTACGAGACTCTATGGGATCTCACTTGCCATTACCATATCGCTTTGGCGCAGTCTGAGCCTTTAGCCAAGAGGACGAAGGCCTCTGTGAGTCTGAAGCAGTTCGCGAACTATTTGTTCAAGAACTTGGAGAGCAGCTCTGGCGAGGATATTTGTGAGTTGGCCCCACTCATTCCTTCAGAGGTGAACCATCTGCTGAAGAAGACTGATGCTCATTCCTATACCACCAGCAGTCCTGAGGGTGGCTTTCCTGCGAAGACCAAGTTCAGATCTTTCTTATGGCATGCGACCACACCGATTCAGCCGATGACTCTTCTTGCCGGCTTTCTTGCTATCTGGTTGAAGAAGTACGTGGTTCCATACCAGTCTGGGGACGCCTTGCCCTTGGAGGTACTCTTCCCAGCAGTTCAGCTCGCATACAAGAAGGAACTCTCACTTCTTCCGGTGATGGTGGCTAACATTCACCGAGGACTTCGACAGCTTTCCAGTGCGTTCACACGGAAGGAGACCGATTTGCCAGGTCAGATTCCCACGCTTAAGGTAGAGCTTCCGTACGCTTATTTGATGGCCTGGTTCGTCCTTCACCGTCCGGACATGATGTCGGTGCCGAACGCCACAGATCACTCTGTTCCCCTACTGCAGTTGCTTGAAAATGGTAGGTGGGAAGGCCGCGGGTTTTCTGATGTCCGACAGCAGCTGCAGGTCTACAAGTGTTGGGCATTCTCCACTTGTTTTCCGCAGTTCTCCGGTCGATATGGCGAGTGCTTGTCAGACGATGAGAGGCCGAGAGAGAATCGGACCCACTTAGACATTGGCTGCTTTAATTGGCTGGTGAACATCAGGCCCGGCTATCTGACTTTCCGGGTGAAGAATGAGTGCTTCATAGAGCCATATCTACCCTGCCGATTTGCTCGCCAGTTTGGATACGATCAGCTTTACATTGGGAATCCTCGCCAGCAGCTTCGGACCCATAGTGGTTTGGTGGACGGTCTTCGTGCATGGTTGTGGACCGTGACTGGCTGTACCGGCGCTAAGTTCAGCCTCCCGAGTATTGATCGGCAGTTGAATCTCACCTTCTTGAGCTGCAAGTGGTTATTAGCAGCCAACAAGACCATCCCTGTGAAGCCGATTGCGGAGCTAGAGGCCGAGGAAGCTTCTCGGGTTGATTCGCGCAGGATTCGAGAGAAGGCTCGATCACAGAGGACACAGAATAAGACTCGCCGACTTGATGAAGAGGGCCATAGGTCATTCCATTCTACAGACGAGGCTTCCGGCGGGGATCCCGAAGATTGTGATGACTCTTCTGAACGAGGTTTGCTATTCATCTTTTCCTTCTATTTTCTAAAAGTATTGAAACTGACTATAGTTCAATGTTTCAATGACTACAGCTGATCATGATGAAGAGTTCTATCCTCCTCCTCGGGCGAGACCTTCGATCCCCACTGCTAGGCGGAAGAGGTTAGTCCGTAAGCTGCCTGCAGCTTCCCGAGCTTCCGATACGGACCTAGCTGGTGATGATCCTGCCAGTGATGGAGGTAACATTTATCCTGAGAACTATTCCTCTGGTTACTCAGCGCATTGACTTATACTTCTCCCTCTCTATATAGGAGTACGTGAGGAGCATGAGATGAGTCCTGATCCAATCCCCGTATCTCCCGATGAGTCTGATCCGCTACCCCCTGTAGAGAGGCCTACAGGGGTTGCTGACATTGGAGAGGAGGGCAATGTAGGACCCGATTCCGTGAATCAAGGTACATCTAACACTAACAACGTATTTCTTTAGATGATACACCGAATGAATTTGTGTACCCTCTAACTATCCTCTACCTCTTGCTTCTTCAGATAATTTGCAGGAGGCGAATCCTGGAAATGAAGAGGCCGATGCACCCGTGAGAGGTAACTCATTTCCATCAGTTGTAGTCTCTTCACTTTTCTTTGGCACTGATATCCTTTTATGTCAGATTTCTCCATCGATGACTTCGACGAGGGAAGCTTGTTTGCGGACACTCCTATGATGCGCTACATATATAGCTCACCTCAGATTGAGGACCAGCTACCTGGAGACATGTTTTCTGAGCCCGCCTTTGCTGAAAACCCTGAGGATGGTTCCTTTGAAGGTATGTGCTTCTTTCTGAGTTAATTATAGGACTAGCCAATCTTGATTAATGCAACTATAATGTAATGCCTCTGCGAATTCCGTTTTGAATCTTGCAGGAGCTTTTGTTGAGAAAGACCCTGTTGAGCCGGCTGTGAGACCAACTATACCAGTTGATGCACCTACAGCCGTTACACCTCCACTACCCCCAGCGGCTCAAGAGGAAGAAGGTATAAGTTAACTCATTGAAGAGTGTTATTCCTTTTTCTTATCAAGACTTTTGATGGACTTCTCCCTCTTTTTTGTATAGGGCGTTCTTCTCATCTTCATGTCTTAGTGAAGGAGTTGTTATCCGACGACGATCCCGACAAGATCGTTATCTGTCTAGAAGTTCGCTCCTTCTTCTCCTTTGTGAAGGCTATGATTGGCAAGCTTTTCCACAGTGGACTTTCCCTTCACCAGTTCAAACCTTTCCTTGATTCCAGAATCAATTTAATAAGGGAGGCAGGATACCTAGATTTGGCGAAGGCCATAATTGACGATCTCGACTGCTTAGAGCGTGAGCTTCAGATGTTTCGTGAGCTTCGGGATACCGGTGCTTCTTCCTTCATTGCTGCTGAGCTGGATACTCGTTTACAGTCATTGCGCGAGACTCAGCTTCTTGCTGATTTTGAGGTTCAGGTGCAGCGAGACCGAGTAGCTCGAGTTGAGACCGGCCTTGCTACCAGGTTATCTTCACTTGCCGGGCTCCGCTCTTCTATTACTTCTTGTGGGACCAAGATAGATCAGCTTAGAAAAGAACTCCGTGAAGAAGAGGAGACTTTTGGTATTCTTCAGATGACAGAAGCACAGGACCAGCAGACCTGTACGGCTTTGTCCGAAGAGTTGAAGTCCTTGAAGCAGAAGCTATCCGAGACAGAAGAGACTGCTGCGAAGACTTCGGCCGCCACTGAGGAGTCCATTAGGGCTGAGCTTAGCCAAGCTTATGATGATAAGCTGTCTAAGTTCAGTCAGCAGATTTTTAGCCACGGGCTTGATGTCTGATTTTGTCTGCTGTGTACTTTGACTTTTGACTCTTTTAGTGAATCTCCCTTTTTTTTATCCTTATTATGATTCGTCATTCCGTTTGAAATGATTGACCACAATACTCATAGGATTTTTGGCAAACCCTCAGCCATCAACGGGTTTGATATGCCTTTACCGACTACCGTTTGAGTCGGGCTAGCATGCGATTTGTTTAAATCCGCTCGCATGTAACGTTGTGCTCAGAGATTGAATTCTCTGAGACTTTGTGCTATGATGTTGAATACATAGACTTCGCCATTGTTACGGGAATAGGCAACCCGGCGACACGTGTGAGGTGTTGGCTTTAGGATTTTTGGCCAACCCCCAGCCTCTAACGGATTTGATTAGCCTTTACCGACTACCGTTTGAGTCGGGCTAGCGTGCGGATTGTCTAAATCCGTTCCACACGTTACGTTAAGCTAAAAGAGTTAACTCTTTTAGTGCTACGGTATTGAATACGTAGACTTCGTCTTTCTCCTGTGAAAAGACTAAACAGCAACGTGTATGAGACGTTGACTTAGGATTTTTGGCAAACCCTCAGCCTTCAACGGATTTGGTGTGCTCTTACCGACTACCGTTTGAGTCGGGCTTACATGCGGATTGTTTTAATCCGTTCCGCATGTGACGTTGCGCTAAAGGAATGAACTCCCTTAGACTTTGTGCTACAACTTTGAATATGTAGGCTTTGCCATTATTATAGGAATAGGCTACCCAGCAACGTGTATTAGACGTTGGCTTATCCCTACTTAGGCTTCGGGATAAAAGACCCCAGAGTCAGACTCTGGTATCTTTTTCTACGGATAAAGACCAAACCGGCGACGCGTGTTAGGCGTCGACATATCCTTTCTTAGGATTCAGGATGAAATTCCCCATGCGTGTGAGGCATGGATTTCGGTGTTATTTAATAACAACCTGCCACAATGTTGAATATGCGGTCGGGTGTTCTTTTTAACGGTTAAGAACTAACCGGCCGCGCGTGTTAGGCGCGGACTTATCCTTACTTAGGTTTCAGGATAAAATACCCCAGAATCGAACTCTGGTGTCTTTTTCAATCGGGAAAAGACTAAACCGGCAGCGCGTGTTAGGCGCAGACTTATCCCTGCTTAGGTTTCGGGATAAAATACCTAGGATGAATCCTAAATTGGTAAACTTTGGAAAAAGAGTTGGTGTGGGGAAGGAAGAATTTTATATTCTATTCCCCGAACAAGGAAGGAAGAATTTTATATTCTATTTCTTGATTCTGGAAAGGAAGAATTTTATATTCTATTTCCAGTGCAAGAAGGAAACTAGAAGTGGGATCTCCACTCCGAGAATCTGGAAGATACTGACAAACTTTCCTTTTATAGGATTGGTTATCAGATCGAAAGATGAGTTCTTCGTTTATCGAAGAGAAATTTCAACTTCAGTTACAACCATAAAAAGGTTGAACCCAAGAGAAATGGAGTTCTTTCGTTCATCGAAAGGGGACTCCGAACTGAGAGTGAACCTTTTTGGTGGACTCACTGTCAATTGAAATTGATCAGCGAGGGATTTTGGTGGTAAAAAATAAAATTGGGTTATCCTCTAGAATATTAAGTGTAATATTCTTCAAGGAACTTCCCGATAAACGAGTTGTCCTGAACGTACTAGGGATAGTACTTTTTCAAAAACTTCCCATTTATTGGCATTAATTGCCTGTTACCCTCTAAAGAAATTAAGCGATAAGCGCCGTTCGAATAGACTGTGTCTATTACAAACGGTCCTTCCCACTTAGGTTCGAATTTACCTTTCTTCTTAGAGGTGAGGATTATTGGTCGACGAGCAGCGAGGACCAGATCTCCTTCCTTGAAGCTTCTTTGGCGAACCCTTTTGTCAAAAGCCCTGGATATCCTAGCCTGGTAGAACTCGATGTGTTGTTGAGCTTCCAAGCGCTTTTCGTCCAGCCTTTCGAGTTCCTCGAGACGCTTCTGATGCTGCTCTTCGGTCGTCATCTCCGTTGCGAGAGTGATCCGAAGGGAGGGTATTTGAATCTCCAACGGTAGCACAGCTTCGCATCCGTAGACCAACGAATATGGAGTAGCTCCCGTAGGTGTGCGTATGGTAGTGCGATAAGCCCAGAGTGCTTCTCCGAGTTTATCGTCCCAATCTCGCTTGTTGGTCTTCACGAGTTTTGATAAGATCTTGATGATCGTCTTGTTGAAGGCCTCAGCTAATCCATTAGCGGCAGGGTAATAAGGTGTTGACGAAACATCTTGGATCTTGAACTTGTCACAGAACCGGATGAAGGCGTTGCTTATGAATTGCGGACCGTTGTCATGAATGATCCGCCTCGGCACGCCATGTCGGTATATGACGTGATGCTTGATGAAGTTGATGACGTTGTTCGTCTTTACCTCTTTAAGCGGAATGGCTTCAGCCCACTTTGAAAAGTAGTCGGTGATAGCGAGGATGAATCGATCACCTTTGACTGAAGGCGGGAAGATGGGACCGACGATATCCATACCCCATGTCTCGAATGGCCAGGACGTGGTTGATGTGTGTAATCGCTCCGGTGGTTGGTGCATATAATTCGCATGCACCTGGCAAGCGTGACATTCTCGAGCGTACTCAATCGCGTCACGAACCATTGTTGGCCAGAAATATCCCATTCTTCTGATTCGATCATACAGCTTGGGACCAGGCTGATGCGCACCGCATTCTCCTTCATGTGCTTCCTTAAGAACTTCTTTTGCTTCTTCATTCGAAAGGCATCGGAGAAGCAAGTCATCATACCCCCGGCGATACAGCGTACGGGTCTCGGTATTGTAAAAGAACCGTGGTGCTCTTCGGCGGATAGATTCTTTTTCCTTTACATCCTCCGGTAAAATGCCGTATTGGACGTAGTCAATAATGGGAAAGCGCCAATCTCGGGACTCGGACCCGATTTGGGTTGAGTTCACCTCTTTGGCGTTCTCGTTTTTATCATCCTCCTCTTCAATATCCATATCGTATATGGGTACGCAGAGTTGGTGTGATCTTACTGTGACTAGCAGTTCAGTTTTGGGCGGTTGCGCGAGTGATACTGCTAGTGCTGCCAGTGCATCTGCATAAGCGTTCTGAAGACGCGGGATATACTCAATGTAAAATTCTTCAAAAGAATCTGCCACTCTGATGGCCTCCTGGTGGTATGGAATCAGATCTGGGTTTCTGACTTCATATTCCCCACGAACTTGGTTGACAATTAGTTGAGAATCCCCAAAGGCTTCGAGATATTCGACCCCCAGCTCTTTGGCGAAACTGAGTCCTATGAGGAGTGCGTTATACTCGGCTACGTTGTTAGAGCATGGACTCGTCAGCGAATAAGCTCGAGGCATCACGTGCTTCCCTGGGGAAACTAAGACAACTCCAACTCCAGAAGTGACCTTAGGGCATCCCGGGGTTACTGCTTTATTGACTGCTCTCGAGGCACCATCAAAATATAACTGCCATATTTGTTGGTGTGACGTAGTATTAACCTCGTGGGTTTCATCTGGCAAGTCATCGTATACTTCGACTGTATCTGTTGTCGGGCTTGCCGCCAAAAGATCACAAATCGCTTGTCCTTTGACCGACTTCTGCTGTTTGAAGTGTAGATCATACTGGGACAAGAGAAGGGCCCACTTTGCTAACCGCCAATTCATCGAACCTGGTTGAGTCATGAATACTCGTACCGGATTAACATTGGCAATGACGTAAATCGTCTGGCCAACTAAGTAATGTCGCATCTTCTGCACTGCAAACACCAATGTAAGACATTCTTTCTCGATCATCGGGTATCGAGACTCGGCGCCTATTAAGGTCCGACTTAGATAATAGACTGCCTGTTCGTGACCATTATCATCGTCTTGTGCTAATAAAGCACTTATCGAATGGTTCATCGCCTTGATATAAATCAAGAACGGTTTACCTGATTTTGGTGCAACAAGAACAGGTGGATTCATCAGATATGCCTTGATATCTTCGAATGCCTTCTGGCAAGCATCGTCCCAAATAAACGATACGCCTTTCTTGTTTAGCTTCGAAAATGGTTGGCACTTCCCAGAAAGATTTGAAATGAATCTCCGGATATACGCCAAACGCCCTTGCAATCCTCTGAGTTCCCTTAGATTCTTCGGGGGTTGCAATTCATTTATCGTCTTTACCTTGTCTGGGTCGATATGTATACCCTTAGTGGTAACGACGAATCCAAGAAATTTTCCACTGGACATTCCGAGGAAGGATTTTGTGGGATTCATCTTCAATTGATGGCTCCGCATGAGATCAAACATCGTTCTCAGGTCTTTGATGTGATCTTCTTTGTTGCGGCTTTTTACCACTAAATCGTCAACGTAGCATTCAACCGTTTTCCTGAGGTGTTTCTGGAAAATCTTAGTCATTGCTCGTTGGTATGTGGCACCTGCATTCTTCAGACCAAACGGCATCACCGTGTAGCAGAAGATACCGAGGGGCGTTCTGAATGCCGTATGCTTTTCGTCATCCGGGTGCATCTTGATTTGATTATACCCCGAAAAGCCGTCCATGAAGGACATTCTTTCGAATCCGCACGTATTGTCGATAATGACGTCCGTGATTGGGAGAGGAAAATCATCTTTTGGACATGCTTCGTTCAGATTCCTGAAGTCGATGCAAATCCTGATTTTGCCATTTTTCTTCATGACTGGAACGATGTTGGCTAACCAGTCTGGATGTTGTTCTTCCCGAATAAATCCTGAGTCGATCAACTTTTTAACTTCAGCCTCGATGGCTTCCATGATCTGCGGACGAAACCGTCTTTGCTGTTGCTTGACAGGTTTGGCATCCGGCTTGATGTCGAGGCGGTGCATTGCCACATTGGGATCGAGCCCTGGCATGTCTTCGTAGTTCCAGGCGAAGACGTCGATATATTCTCTGATCAAGGCAATTAATTCCTCCTTTTCATCTGATGGGAGACTACCACTGATGAATATGGGCTTTGGATTGGCTTCATCACCCATATTGATTTGGACTACCTCGTCTTCGGTGGGTGGCTCTCTCTGTTCGAACCTATCACCATATTGCATGTTCAGGTGATGAACCCACGGGTCCTCCCACGTTTGCATTTGATCGTCGTCCTCCATTGTGGATGGATCAGCCGTAGTCATGTTCGACATTAAGGCCTTGAACATTTCTCCCAAACTTGTGTCGGAATCTTCAGCTGACGAATCTAGCAAGTATCCATCCTTAGCCTTGTTAGCAATTTGATCGAAGATCTGCCAGCCACATTCGTCATCTGACGAAATGTAGCCTAAGCCCCTCTTGTGACGATAATAGCCCTCCGGTTTACCCTTTGGTACATATGCCGCTTTGACTGGGACACGGGAACCTCGATCGAAGTATAGACCTTCTCCGAGTGTGAAATCATATCCTTGTCTTTCCATGAGCTTGCGTGCTTCTGGACTGTACTTAGATAAATGTAGACCGGATTTGTCACCATTTTCATCCTCTCTTAGGAAATGATCTGGCACCGGAAGATTTTCTCCTTTACCGAAGATCATTTCTTTTTGTCCCCCTATTTTGGCGGGAATAATCTGAGTTGTTCCGAAAGAGTGTTGGAGACGCTTCTTCGTTACATACGACGATCGGAGCGGCATACATAATTCGGGATTATCGTACAATCCCTTTATCACATCATCAAAAGACAAGGAGTACTCTAAACCATTATTTATTTCAGGTTCGGCAAGTTGCCAGTTACAACCGCCATCTGACGACTGTTCGTCGTCGAGATTGATTACAAAGGGTACAATGTCATTAAAAACAAAACCACCATTGTAATCGAATCCGGCTTCGGAATCAGCTTCTTCCCCGCTGTCCGTGCCTTGGATCGATGGTTCCGTGTCGGATTCATTACCATAAAGGAGAGAATCTGTGAAGTAGTTCTCGTACCCTTTGAATGGTTGCTTATCCGCGACCACCGTCCTAACTCTTCCATCAGTGTCGACATATTTCAAACACTGATGTAGAGTGGAGGGGACTATAACGTTACTATGGATCCAAGGCCGACCCAATAGTAAGTTATAGGATGTCTCAGCATCAATCACGTAGCACGTGACCTCCGTCTTTAAATCGCCCATTTGGCACTTTATCCGGATCTTACCCAAAGGCCTTGACCCGCTGGTGTTGAATCCGTATATGACTGTGCCTGTAGACGCCAACTTGCTGACTGGAATACCAAGGCTGTGCATTAGTCGAAGTGGCATAATACTCACAGCGGAACCCGGATCTACTTGGATTCGGTTGACTTCACTGGAGCCAATGTACCCGACGAAGTACAGGGGCCGATCGTGGTTTGAATTCTTCGTCTGCATATCCTCTTTGGTGAAGGTGATGCAGGGAATGTTTTTAGCCGCCACATTGCACTGTTGGGCTAGCATATCCAGTTCTTCAGGAACTGGTTTGACCCTTGTGAGGAACACTTCTGAATCTGCCAGGGCTTCCTGCAAGGCTTCTCTAGTCTCCTTGGATAACCGCAGCAGCTCGTACAATGTTATCCGCGCTGGAATGTTGGCTAGCTGAGCCATAATGTCGAAGGCACGAGGGTTTTTTGAACTCTCCGGTTTGTCTTTTCCAATCGGACGACTGAAACGAGACTGCTTCGGATTCTGTACCTCCTCGGGCCTCTTTTCTTTCTGTTTGTCAACCGGCTGTCGTCGAACATCTTCAGCCGGTTTGGGAATTGGGATCACCCCCATCTCTGTGATAGTCTTGGCTGGTCCCTGTTTTGTCACCCCTGCTCAGCTAACTGGTCACTGGGTGATGGGTAGTTGAAGTGGTACTGATTCCCACTTCGGGTCGCAAAGACTTCCTGTTCCTCGTCGGAGAGTGGAAAAGCGGTGATCCTTTCATCATCTTCACCCGGGATAGCAGAAACTCCACAACACGATTTGCCATTCCCTTTGGATTTCTTCTTGGATGATGATCCGGTCCATTGTTCATCTCCAATCAGGTCGGGGTGAACCCAGAGGATTTCGCCGTTCGGGGCCGTGTGTGGCACGAGTCCCTTTTGGCGCTGTCCGTGCGGATCGTCGTTCACCGTCTTCATCCCGACTTTGGTGACGCGCTTCGGCTCAAACCAAGCTGTGGGTACTGACCCAAAACTGATCGACACCGCATTCGCTCCCACATTTTTGGCCGGTTTTGGAGTTATGACTCCTACATCGATTAAGGCCTGGATCTTGTCCTTGAGGTGGTAGCAGGACTTCGTAGGGTGGTGAACCGCTCTGTGATACGCGCAGTACCTCGGGTCTGTCACCTTGGTGGCTCCTTCATGATCCACAATCGCAGGCAGCTGGATTTTGTTGTTCTCCAACAGATATTTGAAGATGCCGGGAACTTCGTCATCTTTGAAGGAGTAGACTTTGGGAAACCTCGGCTCCGAAGACTTTTGCTTCTGAGGCCGTTGCTGCCAATGGGGCTGCGATTGCTGTGGAGCTCGCTGCTGCTGCTGCTGCTGTTGCTGTTGCTGAGGTTGTAATTGAAAGGTTTGGTTAGCATCAACAGCATTAACCTGAGCTTTACCTTTTCCCTTCTGATTGAAGTTCTGCTTCGGAGGATTTGTGGCCGGTTGGCCTCTCTCCGCCTTCTTCCTCCTGAGGAACCGCTCAGCTTGCTCGCCTCGAACCTTCAAGTCCTTCCATGTCTTGGATGGAGCTGTGCCCATTGCTTCCAAAACATCCAGCGAGAGGTTGTTGTGGCAGGTTTGGAGGATGAACTCCTCGCTGATAGGGTCCCGACAATTCATCGCCTTATTCCGGAACCTTTTGACGAAGACCTCGACTAATTCTCCGTCTTTCTGCTTTTCATCAAGCAGCGACCCGATTGAAATTTCGGTGTCGTCGTCGAAGAAATTCGCTAGGAATTTCGTCTCCATGTCATCCCAGCTGTTTATGCTTCCTGGCTTGAGGCGACGATACCAATCGAAGGCAGCTCCGCGAAGAGTGCCAACGAATGACCGCACCATCAGAGGCTCATTGCCAGAGATGACTCCCAAGTGCGATTTAAAATAAATCAGATGCTGAGTTGGTGAACCCATCCCATTAAACGGCGTGAAGTTAATTAGACTAAACTTCGCCGGATATGGGATCGATTCCCACTCTCTTGGGTAGGGACAGGGAATGCCCGTCTTTTTAGTCTCTTGAGCAGAAATCAATGTGTTGATTTTGTTCTCGAGATTCTTAATTTTTAGGCTTTCACCTGTGTCTTCACTGGTATTATCATTACCACCCCCTGGATTGATGGGAGGGTTATTAGCGTTGCGAGCTTCATTTGTGCCCTCATCCTCCAGGTTGTTCTGGTTGGGCTGACTTGGTTCGCCTTGTTGGTGCCTCAATGCATGAAGTTGTTGGTCATGCATCTCTCTCATGTTCTGCATGGCCATTTGCATCTCGAACCTAAAGGTTTCTTGTTGTTTGGCCATGGCATCTTCAAGCATCTTGGCCACCTGCTCCGCGCTTATCATGAGCGACTCGCGGGGCTGTCCCTCACTGGACACTGTATTATCAGACGCCACTGTAGAGCCAGCATCTGATTCTTCATCTCCCAAAGGTACTCTCGTTCGGATTCTACCATACGTCGCGCGAATGATAGCCCCAGATTGTAAACGGGTCCTGGGTCGGGATGTTTCTGGAATCGTCTCGGGGTTATCCTGAGCCGCTGTTCCTGTGCTGGTCATGTTGGCGGTGACCCTTGAATGTTCACCGTCCTCGACCCTTGTTTTCCTTCGTTGGAAACGCCTATGCCTTGGCCTTGGCGCTCCGGTGCTAAGTCTTTCGAACACCGATACTCTTTCGGGGACTGCCTTAACACAATTGCATTCAGACAATACCGCCCGAATGAGATTTGAACAAGGACATTGATTCCCGAACCTTCGAGGGCTCCTCTTTCTAGATTTGTTCGTACCCCCGGCACGATAGTACAGCTCATCTGTTTGGAGGTCAGAGCAAGCTATCGTGTGTTGGCACGATCTCTCAGGTATAACGTTGTCGTCATCAGATGACAACGTTTCCTTCTGAGGAATAATTGTCTTTTTCGGGCTCTCGAGAGTTATACGCCTCGAAACACGCCTTTGTAGGCGTGAACCTTCGGCGGGCTCTTGCACTTCTATGCGCAAAGTTGTGCGCTTGGGTGTTGCGGTTTGCTCCAAGTGTTGAGGGTTGCGGCGACCCCCAGCATGCTGTATTGGTTGGGACTTCTTCACTGGCCCCAAGCGTTCCTGAACTGGAGTTTTACCTCGTTCCTTCGGAAGTGGACCGAGACGCTCCAAAACTGATCTTTTCTTCTGGGATGGTCCTGCGGGATCTCCTAGGGTAGTTGCCGCAATCACCGGCTGTTTGGATTGACTTGCCGGCGTCCGAACTTTTGGAGGCTGCGGGTTTTGCTCCTTAGCCTGAACCGCTTCAGACTTTGGCCTCCAAATCTTGTGAGTAGGTGGTGGCTTTTTGACCACCTCCTTCTGCAGCTTGCGACGGGCTTCTTCAGCTTTGGCCCGTGCTTGCGCCGATAACGCGCGGCGTTTGCGGATGCGCTCCTCCAGCATTGAGCGATTCCGTTTGACACGGACCCACTCCATTGTCGATGGTTTGGAGGAACCACCCTGCATTTGCTGTTGAGGCTGTTTGCCTCGTTTATTCTTCAGATCCGCATGATAGCGGACCCCGTCAACAGACTCCATGGCCTTGGCGAATTGCTTCGCGAGGCGTTGACGTTGCCTCTGGCGGGCTCTCTTGGAGAGAGTCACCACGCCTTCAATGGCAGATTTGACCTTCTTTGAGGTCGGTAGGACCTCACTCAACTCAGCTTCGGCGTCGATTGGGGTGAGGTCGTCGTTGGTGGCTTCAGCTTCATCACACCAACGGACTTTTCTCCTGGAGGAGAACTTCTGGAACTTCTTGGACTTGGGGGAGGAGGCAGATCCGGACGAGGACACGTACTCCTCGTATTTCTGCTGGTCGAATTCGTACTCGACCTCCTCCACGACCGGGATCGAGATCCGCGGCTGCGACACTCCAGCTTCAGCAGCGAAGCTGGTGGCTCCCACTGTGGTCGCCAGATTGTTCGAGCGGGAAATTGCATTATTCTTCATTGATGATTCTGTTACAACTTTGACAACAACTTTATGCGTTTACAAAGAGATCCGGACTTTTTATAAGATCCGGCTTACAACAAAATCAAAACAAAGAAATAAAGATTACAACTTTCCTTGAACAAATCACGAGCTCCTGTTTTGCGGTCACTCGCTTTGTGTGGTTCTTCGCCTGTGCCGGGGTTGAGTACCGTGGACCACCGCGCAATCTTGATCTGAACAGATCTACGTGGTATAACGGGTACTATCCCACCAAGGA
>BQKN01000307.1:323662-337504 GCA_022839385.1 Asparagus kiusianus
AAAATAGAAAACATGATTTCATTGAATTGTTAAAGCTTGATATTGATGAAATCATTGTAAGCATGTATATACATGAAACAATTTGTATAAATATAACTATATCCATTTGTTTCATATTTATATGGCTAAACACATTATTCCAAAAACAAAATCGATAAATAGGAAACTGGTATATATGTATATGTATATAACTATTAGTTTTATATTTATACGATTTAAACTTGAAAACGAAACAATGAAAATGAAAGCAATGTGTGTGTGTAGTTTGAACTCTAAGTATCAACACACAAAGTATAAACTTATACTACTATACTCAAGCTATAGATCTTCAATGAGCTTGTCTTGGTCTGTGGATGAAGCTTGATCTTGAATCTTTGACTTGAATTGTGCATAGCTTCACTCCGGTATTACGCCAACCTCCGTTGAATGTGATCATGTAAGCGTAATCCAACCAACCTCCAACTATGTTATTTATCTAGAATACCTAATAGGCAAATACAAATACTAGACAAATGATATTAGGGATTGTTTGTAAATTATCAAAATAAGATTAGAGATGTAGGCCCATAAACATGAGACCTAACACTTTTGAATGTAGCTAAGGGTAAAATTACAGTTGGTTCTGGTGCAAAGTTATCAAATGATGATGATGATCCTCACTTAAATTATTAAATACACTCTGCAAGCATATATACAAATGATGCAACTAATACTCTTTCACTCCCTACTAAACCCCAACCTAATGTTGTGCATGAAACTGAACCCTAACCTAATAAAGCTTTTGCTACTTCTAATGTTACCTCACCACATAGAAGGGACAAGGTACTAAACTTTAGAGGACCAAGAGTCAAAGGAATTATTCCACTGAAAAATAAATTTGATTTTGGTCAACCACTCATTAATTTCATATGATTTCACATTATTATTTCATATTAATTATTTCACATGATTATTTCACATGATTATTTCACATTAATTTCTCATTATTATTCATGAACTCATAAAAATTAGGTAAATTTGTTATATTTGATGAAATTTTAGTTAAATTTGATTTTAGTCAACCACTCATTAATTTCACATAATTTCACATTATTATTTCACACTAATTATTTCACATGATTATTTCACATTAATTTCTCATTTTATTCATGAAAATTATTTCTCAACCACTCATTTTATTGTTAGTTAAATTTAATTTTAGTTGTCTATCTTAGATGAAATTTTTCATAATTTTTTTTTGACAAACATAGATGGATAAAGAATTGTATTGTGCATTTGTGGATTTTAGAGGAAATAATCACTTTTTAAAATTAAATGTCAATAGGAGTTACAATGATTTGGTTGTTGCGATACAAAGTCTAATTGCTTGTAGTGCAAGCATGATGCACTTAACTTATAAAGTCTCCCACACACAAGAAATTTATGTGCGTGTATGTGATGATGATGATGTCTCGGTAATGTTCAATATACATCAAAGTTGCAAGGAGAATGTAGTTATCATGAACGTTGAGATGAATTGAGAGATATTATTTGGGCAATAATCTAATACTATCAATATGAGGTAATTTATGATCTTGATATACTTTTATATTTTCACTAACAATTCTAAAGTTCTCACTTTTTTAACTCTTGTATAATTTTCTATGTAGAAATCCATACATCCCCTCTAGTGAAGAACATGCTTCTTATTCACAAAATCCTTCATCTTCACAAAACATGTCTCCAGAAGTTGGGAGCTCTAGTATGATTCCTCTTGCATGGCACAATGCAATCAGAAGTGTTGGTCAAGGATTTGATGATGTTGAGCATTGTCGGTGAAGTTTAAGTAATTACTCTATTGCACGAGGGCTTAACTTTGTTTTTGTAAAAAATAAACGCAAAAGATTGACTACAAAATGCAAGGCTGTAAACTATGAATGGATGGTTCATTGTACCCGTCGTAGACATAGTGATTAAATCTATGTAAAAAATTTGTAGTTCTCATAGTTGTTTGGGAGGAGGTATAGGAAAGGAAGGATATAGGCGGGTATCTCATAAGTGGAATGCTAATAATCTCAAATTCATCTTGAAGGAACAACTCACTTATCGCCCAATTGATTTCCAGAAGAAGCTTAAAATGGAATTTGGTTTGGATATCTCTTATTATAGAATTTGGTGGGGAAAAGAGCTAGCTCAACGTGAATTGTATGGTGATACTAAATATTCATATGACCAACTCTGATGGTATAAGGATAAAGTTATGGAAACTAATCCGGGATCAATTATTCACTTAGAGCATGAAAATGAAAGATTTACAGGAGTATTTATGTCATATTATGCTTGTAGGAAGGGGTTTATGGAGGGATGTAGGCCAATATTGTTCTTGGATGGTACTCATCTTTTTGACAGGTACGAGGTCAATTGTAGGTGTAAATTTTGATCTCCCGAAAATAAGGATTTTGTTTGTATTGATAAGAATAGTTTATTACAAACTAATGAATCGAAAATTATAATAAAAGCGGAGGGAATGCCCTCCTTGTTTAACGTGGGGACTTTCGGTAGCTATAGGACGCTTCGCTCGATTCTCACACCGAGTCTGCTTCCCTTGGACGATCCGACCGAAGTTGCTGGTGAACTTCAGTACACAGTAGAAGCTCGAGTTAGTAGAGTTTGAATCTCCGAATTCAATGGCGATCAGGGCCCGAAACTGGGGGGAGATGCTACAATGCAAAGATTATGCAAAGAGCTTGTCGTCGACTCTTTTGAGAGTTGAGAGCTAGTGGTTCAGTTGGCTGATTGAATTAATCAATTAGCTGTGAGTGAACTGCTGAACTCTGAATCACTGAACCCCTTCATTATGGTCGAAAGAAGCTCTTAAATAGAGGAGAGACGGCATGGTCGCTTCTTGATTCATGGGATATGACCATGTGTCGTTAGGAGATATCATGTCTTAGATTATACTGTGAGCGGCTGCTTGATGGGTTCAGAGTACTGTACTCCTTCCCTTTACGTTGTGAGGAGTGGGATGGCCCCTCCTTGTACGTGAGATAGCGGCTGCTTGGTACTCGAGTGGGTTTAGCCAGCTTGCCGTTTGCAGGCGGATTCAGCTCTCGACTCGTGCAGGCGAGGTGAGCTTCCTACGAGCAGACCTGGCGACTGACTGGTCACTCGTACTGCGAGCGGCTACTTAAGGGGTATGGAGTACTGTACTCCTTCCCTTCACGTCGTACAGGAAGCGGGAAGGCCCATCCCTGTACACAGTGTAGCGGCTGTCAAGTACTCAAGGGAGCCCAGTCAGCTTGCTATTTACAGGCGGATTCAGCTCTTGACTCGTGCAGGCGAGGCGAGCCTCAATCGTGAGCGTGCAGGCGGATTTGGTGACTGCGTGGATTTGACTGGTTGCTCGTACTGTGAGTGGATACTTGATGGACTCAGAGTACTGTACTCTTTCCCCTCACATCGTGCAGGTAGTGGGAAGGCCCATCCCTGTATGTGGTGTAGCGGCTGTCGGGTATGAATTTGACTCTCGATTCGTGCGGGCGAGTTGAGTAAGCAGGCGAATCTGGATGATCTTAGCTCATGCGGGCGAGTCGATCATATAGGCGAGTCTGGATGACCTTGACTCATGCGGGCGAGTCGATCATACCGGTGAATTCTTGATCAACAAGCGCGGACGAATTTGGGGCTTGTGCGATTTGGGTTCGCGCTAGTGAGCCCAATCCGTGGGTAAGGCCCGCCCTTAATTCGAGTGGGTAGTTCTGACTCGCGGGTGAATTCATGTATAAGTTTACGAAGGTAATTTTTACCATCTACAAGACCCCCTTTAAAGTTTTCAGACCTAAACCGGCTTGCGTGTGGTCTGGAATACTTTGAATAAAGAAGTTCCTGGCGAGTCAGGTGAATTTGGTTCCCCTTAGGGTTTTTAGTAAACCCTCTGCTATCAACGGGTTTGATTTGCCTTTATCAATTACCGTTTGAATCGGGCTAGTCATACTATTCCCCTCAGTATGATGAGTTGTTGAGTAGTTTCCCTTAGGCTTAATGCTAGATTTTCACTCTAACCCTTAGTCGTCTAAGGCGTGGGTTTGGGGTGAGACCATTTCGTCGGTGGTTAATGACTCCAGACGAGTAGTGTTATTTGTAATTTGTTTCCAAAGGCGAATGAATCGTTCAGGCAAAATTCATCTTCGGAGGTGAAATTTTGTATGATTTGCGGGGTTGAGCCAGGTTTTTGTAGGCGAAACCCTTCCTTTGGCCAGAATTAGATTTGGCTAGGGGTGAACCACGTGTTCGCCGATGAGGCTTCGTGCTTTCCAGCTAAGGCGTCGTGGGTCTGTCAGGTCGCATCAATTGTGATTTGACAGTATGACGTCAGCTTCGTACACCTCGCCTCATGACGAATCGTGGTGTGGTTTTCGAATCTAACCGCTAGATTCAGTCGTAGATTTTGGTTCGAGTCCCGGGTTTTGACCGGCCCGTTTCCCTTTTCGATGGCTCCTTCGTAACTACAAAAGAAAACGAATTGTGGAGGACAATCTGGGCCGTTGATTTCGATCGTGGCCACGTCTCTTAACCGCGAGTGTTTCGCCTCGTGAGCATGATCGTGGCCACGCAGGCCCTTCCGCCTTTAAATAGGCTTCGTTCCCCTCTTTTGAAAGCTACTGTGCTTGGGAATCTTTGTTCCGTGAAAATTTCTAAAGAGAAAGAATTCCCGCTTCATCCCCGATTTCTAGACATGACGCTAAAATCTAAGAAATACGTTGCAAAGGGAGGAGGTCCTGGATGCTATTCTGATCGCCTCTCCGTCGGTGTGACCGCCAGCGTGCCTGAGACGCACTTGGGTAAGTCAAAAGGTTCGCCCGACGATCTCATGTTGGTTGCCGACCTCGGGTTGGGAGGATGACTATCGCTCGTCTTCCCCAGTGGATTCTACCATTTTTGGTAGTTTCCCTGATTTGGATAAAATCAGCCTTTTTCAGGCAGATTTTACATTTATTCGCAGAGGATGACTTCTGCCTTTACAAGCAAAATCGGCCTTTATCGGGTGAAGACAAACTCGTTTTTTGACAGGCGAGTTCGACTTCTATCTAATAAAGGCGAATACAGTCTATACAAGCATATCTCATCCTTGTCAAGCGGATTTTGCTTTCCGACAAGCGAATTTACCTTTATCTGGTGATTTTGCCTGCTTTGGCTCACCCTCAGGGTGGATTTCGTCCTGATCTTTTGGTTCTGTCTTGCAGCGACCTTTTCTGACGAGGCTCTTCTGAAGGGCGTGGCCATCGGTCTCGCCGGAGGTACAGGCTATACGACGCTTCCCCAATTCCCTTTCCTGGATTCGGTACCCATGTTTGCTGCTAATAAGCCATACGGCCTGATAAAGAGAGTCATCGACGGGCACCCTCTAACATTACGTGAGTTGACTACCGATGCGGTGTTGACAGATGAGGCCAGGACGGAGCTACAAAAGTCTTAGTTTTTGTTCGGTGATGCTGCGACCGATCCTTCCACCCTGTTGATCAAGGAGAGCAGGTGGCTCCGCGTGGTGGACAGGGTCCACTACTATCTTCCCAGCATGCCGAGAGGGTTCTCAATCGTTGAGCTGCGGCCCCTCGTGGTCCCAAGAACGATGAACTGGGATTTGACCCCAACTCAGGACGGGGTGACTTGCGATGTCTTTACAGGCTCCACGGCTGGGTACGGGGTGGAGAGCTCTTGCAAATGTATGATCGGCCTACGTCTTGGCCTACCGTTCAACGAGTTGCCCGTCGGGGAGACGACAGCGGTCGCGGAGACCTTTCGTCATCGTTTCTTTCAAGCTGGTGGGAGATTTCCCCCAAAGGATTTCAGAGCCCCACGGTAGGTCTACTCCGTGCCTGACAGCAACACTTGGTGGTCTAAGATCACTGACTACATTTTGGCTGAGATTTCTGACTTCATGGATTCAGAACTATATGTAGCCATTCGGGCCACTTGACACAGTTTGAAGATTAATGCTCCTCAGTTCCACAGCATCTTGGAACTGTATTGTGTGGACAGTAGCACGTTCTTTACCCCAATGGTGAACTCAGCATAACCCTCCACGAGATGTATGATGTGTCAGGGCTGCCCTTGGGAAGCTTCCCTTACCAAGTGTATGTCCCTGGTCAAGATGAGATTGGCCAACTTTTAGACCGCTCCCCCTTGGTGGTTGAGATACTATGGGAATTGCTCTATCACTACCATATATGCCTCAATAACTTCGGAGCGGTAGACCACAAAAGCAAGAAGAAGAGGGCTCTGGGGATCAGCCATAAGAATTGGGCTGATTACTTATTCCTGGAGAATGACATCAAAAGAAGGCCTACTCTGCCACTAGGTGAGTGTGACCAGCCCAAAGTGGAGTGGAGGACGGCCAAAGGGGGAGCCACCGTGACTCTTGAGCATGATGAGGGCGGATTCAAATTCGGCACGGTCTTCCATTCGTTTTACCACCAAGCCAAGTCCCCTATATCCGGGAAGGTTCTGCTCGCGAGGTACCTCATGTTATGGTTGAAGAGGTGTGTGATCTCCACTCATTCCTACGGTTCATCTAGCCCATAGGAAGTCCTACGCGTTGGTGTTGGCGATGGTGGCGTGCATCCATCGGGGACTCCGCACACTGACGGCCTAATTTTTCCGTGTGTCAACAATCGACGAAGGGGAAGGGGAAGTCATCAGGACCCCTAACCCTAGAGTGGGGTTGTCGTGCACTTACTTAATAGCATGGTTTGTATACCACTGCGAGTGCTTGATGAGTTCCCCAGCGACTCTTCAAGGAGACAGGTTCGTTCCGTTCGTCCAGCGCCTGGAGAGGTGCTCTTGGAAGTGTAAAGACATCCCCGATATGCGGAAGACGCTCTCCCATTTCGGCTACTATAACTTTTGCCGGTTCTTCCCATACTTCAGCTGAGGAGGATATGGGGAGTCTCTTAGGGATGTATCGATGGTGGACCATCACACCTTTCTCTCCTGTGACACTTTTCGATGGTTGGTGAATATTTGGCTAGGGTATCATATCCTACGAATAGGCTCTGTGTGCTACCTCGAGTCGTACCTCCCTTACAGGTTTTCCCGCTAATTCGGGTACGACCAACTATACGTGGGAAACATCAATCCCCATTTACACTTCGAAGGAGGGCTAGTGGATGGTGCTCGGGTATGGTTCTGGACTCATGCTGGTGGCACTCATACCTATTTTGAGCTACTTGTGAAGGATCGTGATTTGCACCATACGTTCCTGTACTGTCGGTGGTATCGGGGCGCCAGCGCCAATCCTGAGGGCTTTCGACTCCAGAGTTCCTGTTTGATGGAACACGTGCGTTGCCCCAGAGGACCTCCTCGTCCCTCGAGGCGGAAGGGCCACCAAACTGCTAGAGAGTGGTTTTCAGAAGATCTAGCTAAAGACACCGAGGGTTTTGATGCGGGTCTAGATACATCCGAGGTGCCCGAGGCTCGAGCTCCCTCCCCTAGTCTTTCGTTGGATCCCCCTAGTGAGCAGAGAGAATCTGACGAGTTAGTCCGGGCGGGCGAGCGTCTAGAACAAGCTCGGAGCATGATAGCTGGACAGATGGGGATGCCCCTCCTATCTCCAAGTAGCTCGCTTCTCTCTAAACGACAGCGGAAGACAGTGGCCGAAGGCTCCAGAGTGAAAGCGTTCAAGAAGGCCCATCACGGAGAGACGGTTAAGACTGCCAGAGCGGCGGAAGGTCAGGATGACGCTACTCAGGTGATCATTACTAGAGTGACTGCCTCTGGGACTGGAGCTGTTCCGTCCGCTCCCTCTGCCGTATCGGGGGCAACTCCAGCGACCTCGAAGGATGCTCCTCCACAGTCTGGTGTGAGGCCACAGGCGGGAGCTTCAACGACTCCTACGTCCACACCAGGAGGTAACCTTTAATACAACACTCTCGGGTGTAAGGTCGAATCTGCACCCCCTAACGTTAGTGTTGAATTTATGCAGGTGCAGTCAAGAGAGTGATCTCCATTCCTTCCGACGAAGATGAGGGGACCGGAGACGAAGAAGAGCTTGGTGGCTCAGGTAAGTGTAGGTCCTAGTGTTGTTGACCCATACGTATTGGACTGCCAATGGGGCTCCTCTCAAGGGGCATTTGTTAACCCTCTTCTTGCATTCACAGTCGATCCTTCCCATGAAGTCGCTGGTAAAGAGGATCCTCCCTCTTGGGCGGGCCATTCACCTGGAGAGATGGGCGAATCAGAGGCGGATGATGATGTCTTGGTTCATGAGGTGATATCGAGCGAGGAGAAGGCATTGGCTCCTGAAGATGTGTCAGGCCAACAAGGGGAATTCCTATTCCTGTGGAAGCGTCGGCCGGGGGTGGGCCACCAGCGTAGGAGTCTCCACTCCAAAGGGAGACCCCCGCTCGGTTAGTGACCGCTTCCTCGTCATTGGTGGCTGTCGGTGTGCGACCGATACTCCACTGGCATCGGTAGGCATGTTAGCTTTGGCGGCGCTTGTCACCACTTCCACGGTCATGACTACCAGTACCTCGATCGTGACTTCGACCATGACATCCACAGCGGATGAGGCTACCCTCTCTCCCTTGGAACGTTCGCGCAAAAAGAAGGTGGCTCGAACCCTGGCTAACTTCTAAGACACTCTGGCTGACTGCATCAAGCTCGCATTGGAAGAGAGCTGTCCCTTTGAGGAGTTCAAGGAGGACCTCGATTATGATATGGTTTTCTTGATCAAGAAGCTTGGCGCTACCGCGGCTAAGCCGTATTTCTAGCATTTGGAAGAGGTCGAGCGGGCTATTCGACAGTTGCTCACCCTTCGCGCGATGAGTTCCGAGATTGTTCATCTCGCATCCGGCGAGGTTCAAGCAGCATTGGAGGAGCGTGATCGTAGACTGAACGAGACCATGTCGTTGGAGGCAAGGTTGCCAGAAGAGTTGGAGCAGGTCAAGGCCGAGAATGAACGAGTGACCCACGAGCAACAGAAGGCTGACTCCCACCTTTCTCGCCTGTCTTCAGAGATAGTGAAGCTGAAGCAAGTCATTGCTAATACGCAGGCTTCCCTAGCTACTCAAGAGAAGGCTCGTGAACAGTTAGTAAGGGAGTTGGAGGATATCGAGTCTCGACGGCAACTGGTCGCTGGTTCCATTGAGGAAAAGGACCGAGCCCTCAAGGAGGCCAAACATACCGTCCAAGACTTGGTCTCGCGCACTGAGGAAGATCTTCGCTGAGAGATCTTGAGGAGACTCGAGCTTCGTCACGCTGGGGAGATTCGTGAGGCGGAGTTGTAGTTGAGAGCTTTGTAATTTGCCTTTAATTCTCCCATTGTAATAGAATTTCTTTTTATGAATGAAATTATCCTTTTGTTTCTAGCCACTATTACTTTCGTGCACACCCCCATTTTTTTATTGTTCAACATGGGCTCTCACCAGTTAGAGTTTGGCTGCATGAGAATCCTAGCTGCAGAAGGATTCTAGCTGTCAACGAATCTTAACTGCGGGCTTGTTTTATCTGCAGGCGAATTCTGTCAGCGGGCGAAATTAGGGCTGACTCGAATTCCAGAGTGATATGCGAGTCTAATCGGGTTTGAATCACGTGAGTTCGAGCGACGAATTCGACCCGTGGGTGGGCATCGCTCTTAGTGGGCCATGTGTCACTCGTTAATTAAGATGACGTGGGCACGTCGCTTCGCACTAAAGACGGCGTAGTAGGCCTCTTCGTTCTCCACGCCCAATTTGGGCCGTCGGTTGAAGATCGTGTCTAGAAACTGCCAGATCTTGGCCGTTCATGCGAGATCCCGAGTTGTTCAGCCTTACTCTCGACTGTTTAGCCCTAAACGGTCCCATCGAATGGTGGACAACCGTCTAGACTTTGTGTATTTAATGCCCCTCCTTCTTGTCAAGGAAGGTCGCAGTTTTTTTAGTCATCCTCTCCGGAGAAAATCCAAGCTTCCTCTCATTGTAGTCAGAATGGCGTCGAAGGTGAAAAGGGTCGCTTCGAAGAAAGGAAAAGGGGGTCCCTCCTCAGGCACCGCCGAAGCTGCTGCCGATGATGGTTCCTTTATGTCCAAGTCTTTGCGTAGTTTGGTTAGGGGATCGTAAGTCGAGGGGATGCCCCTCGTCCCTAACTCTTTGTTGTGTCTTCATTGTGTTATGCAGCTCAAGAAGAGGTGCCGCCCACTAAAGAGTGCATGCCGAGCCCATCTTGATCTCCAACGACGAATCTGAGGAAATCAGGACTTCTTCGGCCTCAAACCCTGTTCCACCGCCTGGAGACGAACCTTGCCTCGAGATTCCACCTATCGCAGCGCTCGCTCCGGGTCAAGAGCCTATTTCCTCAGATTCTTTGTCCACACAGGCTCGCGTCGAAGAGTTCGAGAACGCCGTGAAGTAGGTAATTTTCCTTGTCAGTCTTGGCATGGGAACCTACAATGGCTTCAAACAGTCCCTCCTAGATCGTGTGGTCGACCTCAGGCGGCTGGGTGAAAACCGGCTTGCTACGCGTTGCATGCAGAGGCTCCTTTTTCTGGAGTCATGCTTGACGCGTCTAGAGATTTTGCTGCGAGAGGGTCCGGAAGTCAATATGGAGTCCTTCCTGTCTCGTATTAAACGTCGGGAGGCCTGGGAGCAGGAAGTCTGCTCCAAGAAAATAGCAGACTTGGAATCCCACATCGCCTTCTGGGTGGGTCAGCAGCGCTCACTAGAAGAGAGGATAAGCGAATTTACTTCCACCGTATCTCGCCTGAGGGTCGAGTTGGAGCAGGCGGAGACGACCCTGAGGGGGCTTCAATCTGAGAGTGCCAAGGTTAGCAAGACTACCGAGGAGGAAACTCGTAGCCTCCAAGCGTTGCGCCAGGAAGATGCTGCTGCCAGGTCAAGCTTTGAAGACCGGGCTCGGAAGGAGGCTGAAGACAAAGCCCGGGAGGACCACGCGAGAAGGGTGGCCGCGGTCAAAGCAGAGCTTACATCTTTTAGTTTATTGGACTAAGACCTCAGATCTAAGACCGTGTTAAGACATTTTGCCTGTTTTGCTTTTGAAACTATGTCATGACTTGTTTATTTGTGAAATCATAACTTTGTTCAAATGCATTGTCTTAAAACTGGATGAATGTTGCACTCTGTTGGTTTCCCACGTGTTTGTGCATGTATCTCTCCTAGTCACTGTTGTCTTTTATCTTTCTCTGTGAGGCCGTTGCAGGTGGGCCTTTGCTTACAGGAAAGTTCAAGCTACAGTCAGATTCCAGACACAAGCGAGTTCAAACTGCTGGTGGATTCTGGCTACAAACGAACTCAAGCCGTGGGCGAACTTTGGCTACAGGCGCATTCTGACCATAGCCAGAACAAGTCGAAGACGAAATTAATGCTGGTTTGGGGTAACCACATGTCTGGCCGTGATCTCAAGTGCTCACCAGTTGGACTGACATTGGCACGTTGTCTCGCATTAAGGCGGTGTAAGAGGTCTCGTCGTTCTCCACGCCCGATCTGGACCGTTGGATGACGGACACGTAATTGATCCGTACGTCACACACTGCCCTTTTTATTTTTCCGTGTTGATTATTTTCTTCTTGTTCAGGATGGAACCATGAGTGAAGGCGTCTAACGCGAAGAAGGCAAGGGGTGGCGCTTCTCCTTCGACTCCTACACCTAATCGCGATCCGGAGCCTAAACCTTTGGGCTCTGTTCTGGCTCAGTTAGAGGAGTTAGAGAATGCTATGAAGCAAGTGATTTCGCTCATCGATCAGGATCGCGGTACTTTCACGGAGCTGAAGCAGTCTCTCTCGGACCGTGTGGCCCGCCTCAGTTGCCAGGGCGACTTAATGCTCGGGGTGAGGTGTTCAATGAAGCTCATCGATCTAGAATTGCTTCTGACGGGATTAGAGGACTTGCGACATGTGGATTTGGAGCCCGAAGTGAAGCTATTCTTGGTTCCAGTCTGCCGTTATGCTATGTGGTAGCAAGAGTGTCGAAGGCGAGACATAGAAGACAAAGAGTCCCTTATTGCCCGTCTGGATCTTCAGCACTGCCTATTGTAATCTAACATGGAGTCTGTCATTTCTTCCATCTTTTTAGGTACGATCCCACGCGCGAAAGGGGAATCAACCTTGACAGGCCTGCGCATTCAGAGCGAGACGGTGGAAGGCGATCTCGCCAGAGAGAGGCGTAATCTTCCACTGCTGCTTCAGGAGGATGCCGCTGCTAACGCTTCTTTCGAAGCGCGGGTCCGGCAAGAGGCAGAGGAAAAAGCTCGCACCATGCGTGCGGAGAAGATAGCCGAAGTTAGGACTAAGCTTGCGTCTCTCAAGTTCCTAGAATAATGCCGTAGGGTAGGAGTAGATTCTAGGTGTTATGTTTCATGTTTTGCTTCTTGAATGTAATGTTATGACTCTCTTGGTTGTAAATTCATAACTTTGTTCAAATGTACTGTCTAGAAGCATCCAATGAAGTTTGTACTTTCTCGTTGTGCACATATTCTTTTCATATGTCGCCATTCAGTGTCTTGCTCATATAACCGTCGGCGATTTCATGCTGTAGGCGAAGCTCCTCGAGTGATGGCGAGTTTGTGTCGAAAGCTAAAATCAAATGCTGCGAGTTCACGTTGCAGGCAAAACCCGAGTGTTTGTGTTGAAAGTCAAACTCAACTGCTGGCGAGTTCACGTTGTTAGACCCTAGAGGGGGGGTGATTAGGGTCTTATGCTAATCTAATCCGATTTTATGCCAATTAAAATTGATTAAAAAGTTATCCTAGCAAGTATAAAATACAACATGATATGTGAACTAGGATAAGCAATATGAACAATAAAATATATCCTAGCAAAGAGATATACTATGAGATATATATGCAAGGATATGAAACTAACACAAGGGTAAACAAAATGAAACTAGTGGATGAGCAATGAGCATAAATAAGAATAATCGTCAAAGCACACTCAAACACAATCAAATGATCACGGAGTTCGGACCTTCCGTCCTACGTCTCCGCTCCCCACTCCCGGGGAGAAATCCACTATCACAATCCGGTTTGGAAGCCGGAACTTCTACACACCTCACACTCGGTTTTCTAGCTAACCGAATACTTTACAATCGACACTCCTGCAATCACACTCTACACCCTCACAAGTGTTGGACCTAGCCGTGTCTCCCTCAAGTGCTCGGTTACAACCTCTCCCTAGGTTCGTCAACCGACGTCACTCCTCTTGGAACGATCCCCGACTCTCACCACACACTCCTCTCGGTGTACAAGTGTATTACAAAGTGATCTCACAATTGAGCGTAATATAACAAATGTTTGTTCTCTCTAACAAGGTGAGAACTCAATTAAGCACAACTCAATGTTACAAACTCTCACAACCCTACTATACTATGTATGCAAATACAATAAGCTCAAGTGGGTATGTGTAACAATGAGATAAAATCAAATCTAAACTCAATATAAAACTAGCTTTAATAGAAATGATAATTAACAAGTAATAAATAAAAGCTAGAGTAGAGTTTAGAAAATTTCTCAATAGAAGACAAGATGGAGAGATGGAGATTGGAGCCCAAACAAGAAGATGATCTCCTCCACTTGTGAAAACTTCTTCACAAACAAAACAAACCCTTAAACACACTTAAACCCTTATTTAAAACTTGTTTAAAAACTTCTTTTCTTAGTGAAGAAACTGAGATCAAACAGGGTATTTATAGCCTCCAAAACCTCAGCCAAAAACCCCAAACCAAATGACAAAAACAACCCCAGCAACGGTAACAAAAATAGCCGTTGGAAACAGAACTGACAGAGCGGCGGTCGACCGAAAAAAGTCGCAGTCGACCGCGATGCAGATCCCAGACTGAGAATCGAGCAGGAACTTCGTCGGTCGACCGGTGCGATCGA
>BQKN01000307.1:338307-378600 GCA_022839385.1 Asparagus kiusianus
TCGGTCGACCGTACCGGTCGACCGATGGAAATTTTGAGCTCTCGGTCGACCGCACCGGTCGACCGACAAACTCTCTGCTACCCACTGTCGACTGAACATATGAGCGGTCGACCGGTGCGGTCGACCGATAACTGATACTACAGAAAACTGGTTCTGAAAATTATTTTTTAGGTTTTAAAACACTGTTTAAAAATATCAAATAAATTCCAAAAAATATAAAACTTTGGGGAATGATTGTAAACATGATAATAAACATGCTACAATGACTGGTTTTCAAAAAGGACTTCCCAAATAAAAAATATCATCATTTTAAAAAATAGTCCAGAACATGAAAATGTAAACACATGAGTTTGATGTTTTGACCTAAACCAATTTTTGAAACTTTACAAAATAATTTTATAGACTTGAAGAAAGATGTAAACTATTTTTATGAAGTCTATAGATAATGAATGTAGTATTTTATCAAAATACACATATAATGCACTAAAACATAATTTCATTGAACTAACTAAAATTGATATTGATGAAATCATATATATGCATATAAGTATGAAACAAAAAATATGTTTTCTAGTTATATTCAATTGTTTCATAGTAGAACTTAAAAACTATCAAACCAAAACATATATGTATATATATAACTATATATATACAAAACCAAAAACGTGTATGTGTGTATATGATTGAGCTTAAAGTACTAACACACATAATATAAACTCCTAAACTAAATTACCCAAGCAATATTGATCTTCAATTAAGCTTGACTTGGTACACTGCGGATGAAGCTGAACTTGGATCTTGAACTTGAATTGCATAAGCTTCACCGACATTCCGCCAACCTCCTTTGGATATGATCGTTGAAGCTCTATTTCATCCACCTCCAACAACGTTGTTTGCCTAGAAAAAATACGAAAACACAAATACTAGACAAACAACATTAGTGGTGAATTGTTTGTTAAACATCATCAAAACAAGAAGGCCAACACACGTTGCAAGCAAAACTCGAGTGATGGCGAGTTTGTGTTGAAAGCCAGACTCAAATGCTGGCGAGTTCACGTTGTAAGCGAAACTCGAGTGATGTCGAGTTTGTGTTGAAAGCTAAACTCGAATGCTGGCGAGTTCACGCTGCAAGCAAAACTCACGTGATGACAAATTTGTCTTGCAGGCGAAGATTTAAACGCAGGCGAACTTGCGCCACGCGTCTGCCTGCAGGCCCAAATGCTTGCCAGCTAAGGCGCTGTGGGCGCGTTAATGCTCATTAATGGCGAAGTGATGGAACGTTTCGCCTCTCGTGCTCAATCTGATTGGTCGGTTTGGAGTCCCGAGAGCCGTGACTTTTATTGGCGTTGAGCTCGAAGCGTCGTGAGACATCTGAGCCGCTCGTTTGCTTAGGATAACAAATCTCAGCCGTTGGGCTTTCGGCAATATATGATGCACTCGCCGTCCTCTTGGCTAAGTTCTCGTATCTACGAACTCTCACCTCAAAATAAAAGACAAAACTCTAGAACTTCCTCTGTCCAATGGCCTCCGAGAGCGTTGGCTCCTCCTCCTCCGTTGCCGGTGTCGGGGCGACGCCACATCCGACCGCAGACCCGGCTCAAGGGTCTCTTAATCCGGCTTCTGTTCCCAATCCGGTGCTTGCCCTCCTTCAAAGACTGGAGGACGCCCTTCGTAGGACTACCGCCATCATTAGCGAGGGCGCTGGGCGGTACTACGATATGCTCTCCTTCGTGGAGGAGAGTTTAGATGAGATCCTCCACGTAGGCGGTGCTCAACTCGCCTGGCGGTGCGAGCGAGAGCTCCACTATTTGGAGGAATTGATGTACCGCTTAGAGGAGCTGGTGCAGGCCAACCCCGAACTGGCGCCTCTCACCATGAGCGCTTTGTTTGAGCGTGAGGACTTGGCGAAGTGAATTCTAAAGCAGGAGGCTCTGCTCGGACGTCTGTGTAGGCGACATCGAGCCATACTAGCGAAGATGGACGCTTATATGGACGATAGCTTCTTCCTAGACGCCGGATCCCCTGAGGGCGAGGCGAGGCTCAAGTGGCTTGAGCATCAAAAGATGCAGACCTACCCGGCCATCGAGGCGGAAGAGAGGACACTACAGCTCCTTTGCCAGGAAGAGGAGGCAGGCGAGGCTGCTTTCGCCAAACTCCAGCAAAGGCAGGAGGCAAAGGCTCGGGCTAAACAGGCGGCAGAGCTTGCTGTGGTTAAGGCGAAAATCGCCAGTTTTAGCCTCTCAAAGTTAATGTAGGGCGTCGTCCCTCTTGCTTAACACTTTTTTTTTGCTGATGCTTGAGAACTCTTATGTATGTAATTTCGGCCTAGAATGGCCTATTACGCTTTTTTTTATTTAGTGCTTTCATGCATTGTCTTTTTTCTTTATTTTCTGGTGTTGATATGATCGCTGGTGGTCACTGTGTTGGACCCGCTTTTACTTTTGTTGTTCGCCTGAGTTGAGTCAATTACACTATCTCTCGTAATGTGGCGAGCCTTTGACGAGTCTGTCTTGGACTTAGTCACTAGGGTTTCCTTTTCTGTTTTCATAGCGTGGGGTCGGGTTAACTCCGACTTTCACGTTGCAGCTTAAGTTGAACCGAGAGGGTAACACTTAGCTTGAAACAGAGAGTAGTTGCTCGTGCATGCGACCGGCGGCAGACCCCAACTTCGACTTGCCATTTGGCGGGTTGCTGTTTGGGGGAACAGTTGGACATGTCGTCTATCGAGACGCCCTTGATAATTATCGCCGCCTGTGAGGGCAACGTATATGATAATCGAATCGTTCAGGGATGTAGGAATGTGATGATCGATTGCTGTAGGAGTCGCCGCGTGGTAGGCTACTACCCATCGGTTATTCTAAGGGAATGTTAGGATATCCAGAATAGGCCAGCTAGTTCAGGGACATAGGAGTGTGACTATTGACCGAAGTAATAACACGTCGCATGGTAGGTTATTACTTAGACTGTGTTACTCGTGGGAATAACGGTGCCAGTCATCAGAGGTGATCATTAACATGATGGAGTTTTATTGCGATCGGAGCAACTATGAGGACTCATCATCCCATTTGGAAGGGATTGATAAGTTGATTTTGTTAGAGGTAATAGTTAACATAACAGAATTGTCTGTCGTGATGTGAGCGACTTTGGTGGGCTCACCATCCTATTGGAGAGGATTGGTAAGTTAGATTTTGTCAGAAGTGTGGTGTTAACGTGACAGTGGGAGTTTGTTGTGATTTGAGTAACTCTGTGGACTTACCATCCTATTGAAGAGGATTAGTAAGTTAGATTTTATCAGAGGTGATAATTAACATGACAGAATCATCTTAGTCCCGCCTGTAAGAAGGTTGGACCAAATAGCAATCTAGGTCACGCTTAAGAACGCTGTTAGTAGCGTCTCATATAGGGTTTCCTGTCGGAGTATAGGAAGTAGGAACGGTTTAGCCTCGTGTACTAGTTGGAAGGGGTGAGGACCAGTTTAGACTCATGCACTCGTGGGAGTTTTGAAGAAGAACTAAGGGTAGTACTTCTTCAAGTATTTATTGTTGATGGGCATCATGATCTTGTCGCCATTTGGTTTGACAATGCGATAGGCTCCATTCGAATAGACCATCTCTACCACGAATGGTCCTTCCCACTTGGACTGAAATTTGCCCTTCTTCTTGGAGGTGAGAATCATTGGTCGACAAGCGGTCAGTACCAATTCTCCCTCCTTGAAGGATCGACGCTTGACTTTCTTGTCGAAAGTCTTGGCCATTCGGGCTTGATAGAACTCAATGTGTTGTTGAGCTTCAGTTCGTTTGTCATCCAACACTTCGAGCTCTGCGAGGCATCGTTGGTGATTATCCTCAGCCGTCATCCTCGTTGCCAGGGCGACGCGGAGGGATGGAATTTGAATCTCTAATGGTAATACGGCCTCACAGCCGTATACCAACGAGTAGGGCGTGTTGCCAGTCGGTGTGCGAACCGTTGTGCGATATACCCATAAGCTTTCACCCAGCTTCTTGTTCCAATCGCGTTTGCTATTGGAAGTTAGCTTGGTTAAGATCTTAATAATTGTTTTGTTGAAGGCCTCGGCCAAGCCATTCACTGAAGGGTTATAGGCCGTAGAGGAATGGTTCTGTATTCAAAACTTGTCACAAAACCTGGTGAATGCATGGCTGACGAATTATGTGCCATTGTCATGAATAATACGTAGAGGTATGCCGTATCGGTATATAACATGGTGTTTGATGAATTTGATCACATCATTGGTCTTGACTTCTCTTAAGGGGACGGCTTCGGCTCACTTAGAGAAGTAGTCGGTGATCGTGAGGATGAAGCGATGGCCTCTTGCCGACGGCGGGGATATTGGTCTGACTATGTCCATCCCCCATGCTTCGAAAGGACATGACGCCTTCATTGGGTGTAGGTCTTCAGGAGGTTGATGCATGTAGTTAGCGTGGATTTGGCACGCATGGCAGCGCTTTGTGTAAGTGACCGCGTCGCTAACCATCCCAGGCCAAAAATAGCCTATCCTTCGCAAACGATCCCAAAGCTTGGGTCCAGGCTGGTGAGCCCCACAAGCGCCGTCATGGGCTTCGCACAGAGCTTCTTGTGCTTCTGCCTTCGAAAGACATCGAAGTAACAAGCCGTCGTATGACCTCCGATACAACGTTTTGGTGGTCAAATCGTAGCAGAACCTCACGGCACGTCACCGGAAAGACTCTCGCTCCCTTGCGTCTTTGGGCAATATGCCGTACAGGACGTAATCAATGATCGGGAGATGCCAGTCTTTCAAGTTGGGTTGATCCGAAACATGATGGGTGGTGTTTGCTTCTGGCACGTCTTTCAGTCGAAAGAGCCTTCGGCTCGTCACAGTGACCCATTGGGTCGTCTCTAATGGCTTGGCCAGGTTAGCCGTCAAGGATGCGAGGGCGTTCACATGCATGTTATTGGAACGAAGCATGTGCTCGATGCAGAAACTCTCGAATGACCCCACTAGCTTGATAGCTGCTTTGTGAAGTGGGATCAAATCGTCGTTTCTAACTTCGTACTCGCCGGTCATCTGCTTGACGATGAGTTAAGAGTCGCCATAAGCCTCAAGACGCTTTATCCCTAACTCTTTTGCTAACTCGAGCCTGATGAGTAGTGCATTATACTCAGCCACGTTGTTGGTGCATGGCTCTGTTAAAGAAAAGGCTCGGGGCAACACGTGATTATGTGGAGAAGTGAGGACCACCCCCACTCCTGCAACAATAGAGTTGCTCGTGCCTACGCGAGATGCGCTGTCAAAGAACATTTGCTAAACCTCTGGTGATGAAGTTATGTTGACTTTGGGAGGTTCATCTGGCAAATCTTCAAATAGGTCGGTCTTCGCCCCCAGCAGGTGACTAGCCATAAGATCACAGATAGCCTATCCTTTGACTGATTTTTATGGCATGAAGTGAATGTCATACTGAGACAGTAGGAGTGCCCATCTGGCAAAACGCTAGTTTAACGCCGTAGGCTGTGTCATGAAAACTCGGATGGGGTTCATTCGGGAAATAACGTGGATTATCTGGCCGACTAGGTAGTGTCGCATCTTTTGGATGGCGAACACTAAGGCCAAACACTCCTTTTTGACCATCGGGTACCGCTGTTCGACGCATTGTAAGGTTCTACTTAGGTAGTAGATGCGCTGCTTGTGTCCCACGTCGTCATTTTGTGCCAAGAGGGTGCCCAGAGAATGCTCCATAGCCCTGATGTAGATGAGGAATGGTTTCCCTGATATTGGAGCCGTGAGGACAGGCGGGTTCAAGAGATAAGCTTTGATCTCTTCAAAGGCCTGTTGACAAGGCTCGTCCCACATGAAGGAAGTACCTTTCTTCATTAGCTTGGAGAAGGGTTGACATTTTCCCGAAAGATTTGAAATGAACCTTCAGATGTAGGCCAATCATCCCTGAAGACCCCCCTTAGTTCTTTGAGGTTTCGGGGCGGCTGAAGCTCTTGAATAGCTCGTACCTTGTCTGGGTCAATCCGGATTCCTTTCATCGTGACGACGAAACCGAGGAATTTGCTACTGGACATCCCTAAGAATGACTTCGTAGGATTCATCTTGAGTTGATGAGTCCTCATCAGTTCAAACATCACCCTTAAGTCTTGGAGGTGGTCGTCTTTACGGTGACTCTTTACGACCAGGTCGTCCACATAGCACTCGACAGTCTTTCATAGGTAATCTCGAAAGATCATGCTCATGGCATGTTGATAGGTTGTGCTGGTGTTTTTGAGTCCAAAAGGCATGACCGTGTAGCAGTATACCCCCATGGGAGTCCTGAATGAAGTGTGTTTTTCGTCCTCGGGGTGCATTTTGATTTGATTGTACCCTGAGAAACCATCCATGAAAGACATCCTCTCAAATCCACACGTGTTATCAATGATGACATCCGTGATGAGCAGAGGAAATTCGTCCTTAGGGCACGCAGCATTTAGGTCTCTGAAGTCAATGCAGACACGAATCTTACTATTTTTCTTTAGGACTGGAACAATATTAGCTACCCAGTCGGGGTGTTGTTCCTCTCTGATAAAACCGGATTCGATCAGTTTCTTCACTTCGGCCTCGATCACCTCCATGATTTGAGGCCGAAACCGCCTTTGCTGTTGCTTGACTGGTTTGGCGTTTGAGCCGATGTTGAGGCGATGCATGGCTACCCGTGGATTGAGGCCAGGCATGTCCTCGTAATTCCATGCGAAGACGTCAATATACTCCCGTATGACGGCAATGAGATCTTCTTTTTCCTAAGGAGGTAGACTTGCGCTAATGAATATGGGCTTAGGGTTCGTCTCATCACCCATGTTCACCTGGAGGATTTCGTCTTCGGTCGGTGGTTCGCGTTGCTCGAAGCGACTATTCCACTAAGCGTTAACGTGGCGATCCCATGTCTCGTCATAAAGTAGGACCTGTCCATTCTCCGCCATTTCGGTAGGATCAATCGCAGCCATGTTGACCATAAGGTTATCGAACAAAACCCTTACGCTGACGTCTGAGTCCTATGCCGAGGTTGTTGACGATCGATCTCCTAAACACGCATAGTCGGAGTCTTCGTTGACATAACAGCACAAATCCGATGAGGAAGAGGAGTAGCCTAAGCCTCTCCGAGTCCTGTTAAAGTAATTTGAGGGTTTGTCTTTAGGTACGTGAGCGGGTCGAATGACCGTTTTGCACCCTCGGCCATAGTTCAAGCCCTCTAAGCAAGTGAGGTCATACCCCATGTCGCTCATCATGCGCTTTGCAACGTGACTATATTGTGAAAACTGAGGCGCGGGGTCCTCATCTTCAGATTCATCCCACAACGTGCGTAGGGGGTGATCGATTTGTCCGAAGATAATATCTTTTTGATAATTATTCCGGGCTGGCACGACGAGTACAGCTTGCGATGACTTGATCGGCTGTGCCTTCGCGACATACGACGAGCATATAGGCAAGTGCAGAGAGGGATTACTGTAGAGTTTTGACAATAGGTTATTAGGCACATCATCCTTGGATGTGGAGCAATACGACAAATAAGCAAAGTTAAACTTCTCATTCACAACAATTTCCTCCGCCTGAACAGCGTTGGTTACATTGTGACTTTCGTAACCGATTACAATTGATTCGAAGTCGTTCAGGACTAGGCTGTCGCTGTACTCGGGCTCGCTATCTGCCTCATTGTCGCTCTCCAGTTCCTCGACCGGTGGCTCGTTAGGGTCTTGGTATAGCAGAGAGTCTGTAAAGTAGTTTTCGACGCCCTTGAAGGGTTGGTTATCGGCCACTACTATTTTCACTTGCTCGTAATCATCCACATACTTAAAGCATTAGTGTAACGTGGACGGGACTATTCGGTTGCCATGAATCCACGGACATCCTAAGAGCATGTTGTAGGATGGCTCTGCATCGATGACGTAGCACGTCACCTCCGTCTTCATGTCGCTTATTCGACATTTCAGGCAGATTTTACCGAGTGGCCGAGTCCCCATGGTATTAAAGCCAAAGATAGTCGTAGTAGTCGAGGATAGACGCTTTGGCGGTATCCCCAGGTGTTTGATCAATTTCAGGGGTACGATGCTCAATGCAGACCCCGGGTCAACCTGAATTCGATCCACTTTCGACGAACCGACGTACCCCATGAAGTACAGTGGTCGATCATGAGACGTGCTCTTGATGAGCATGTCCTTAGGAGTGAAAGTGATGCAAGGGACCCGTCTCTCAGAGGTTTGGCAACACATCGCACATTCTCGCTCTGTGTCTTCATCCCTCAAGAAGTGGGTGGAGAAGGCCTCCGAGTCGGCCAATGCCTCTTGCAGAGCTTCCTGGGTAGGCCTAGATAGCAGTAGGAGGTCGTACATGGTAATTCGCATGGGGATGCTCTTCAGCTATGCGAGTACATTGAATCGGAAAGGTTGACGGCTTGAGCTCGGCCTGGCTGGATCGGTAGGGATTGTCGCGGTTGGCCACGTGGGAGGTCTTGCCGGGTTCTCCGCCCTCGTGGGGGTATTCCTTTGTGAATTCTTTCCCTGTTCTTGTGGTGAGGATAGTGGTTTCCTCCTCAGAGTCAGTCGGGGCGGTCATTGCTGCCTTATCTCCACCCAGGATGGAGGAGATGACGTTGCAAGGTTTTTCCTTAATCTCTTTCGAGGGCTTTGCAGTCTATTGTTCGTCGTTGAGGAGGTCCGGATGGACCCACATCACTTGACCCGATGGCAGAATCTGGGGGACTAAACCATTCCCTCATTAGTTGTGAGGGTCGTCATTAGTGATTTTCAAGACTGCCTTGGAGATAAGAATTACCCCTGCCGGAGCCTGGACCTCTGGGAGATCTGTCCCAAAGCTCAAGGTGATCATATTCGTGGTCACCTGCTTTTGAACCTTCTCCTTCTTTAGGACTCCCGCATCGTAAAGGGCTTGGAGCTTATCCTTGAGGACGTAACTCTTAGACGTGTGATTGCCAAGGAATCTGTGATAGGCACAATAACTCGGGTCATTGGTCTTGTTTGCCTCCTCAGGTTTCGCGGCCTCTGGCAATTTAATTCGATTGCTCTTGAGTAGAGTATCAAATGTCGCCACCACCTGGTCTTATTTGAACTCATATTGTCACGGGGGCGTTGCTCGAATTGTTTGGGCTTCGGCCTTTGAGCAATTTTGGGTGTCGGGGTGGAGTCAACGACCATGATCTCTTTTCCTCTTGTTCGAGGATGATTCTTTGGCGCGGTCGGCTTTGTGGCCCCTTTCTTGGGATGTGGCTCTTCGGCCTCTAACCTTTTGATCATGTTTTTAACTTGCTCGCCCTGACGAACAAGTTCTTTCCGTGTCCGGGTTTCCACCACGCCAACCTTGGATAGAATATGGATCGAGAGATTATTATGGCACATCTCGATCAGTGTGGATTCAGAAACTTGGTCCCGATAGTGGACTGATTGGTTCCTGAACCTCTTCACAAAGTCGTTGACCGACTCTGATTTTCGTTGCTTTTCGACGAGGAGGGTGGCCATCGACACCTCCGTGTCGTCATCAAAGAAGCAGGCCAGGAAGAGCCTTTTCGTATTGGCCCATGACTTGATAGAGCCGGGTTCTAACTTGCGGAACCATTCAAAGGCCACCCCCTTGAGGGTGCCTATGAATAATCGACTGAGAATGGCGTCATTCCCCGTAAGGAATCCCGTCTGCGCCATGAAGTAATAAATGTGTTGCGAGGGCGAGCCTTTGCCATCAAATTGCACCAAGCTAATTGACTTGAACTTTGCTGGGTATAGGACTGTATCCCATTCGACAGGATAGGGTCGGACCACCCCCAGCTTGTTCATGTTCTACTGAAGCTTCAGCGCATTGAGCTGGTTTTGGAACTCGTTGAACCTCTTATCGCGGGCGATACCCCCGGTATGCGACGTCCCTAGCGATGTCTTGGAAGAGTAATCGGGTTGTGGGTCGATATTATCTTCCGTTTTGGTCGCTGGGCGATGGGGAGGTACCCACTCCTTATACCCCGTTTGTCGTGGTAAGGTGCGCTGGGTTCTTTTCTTCTTCTTCTTCTTGTTCAGAAGCTGCTCCAACATTTCTCTCAAGGAGTCAATGGTTGCCTATTGTTCTTTGAACTTTTGGGCTACCATCTGTTCATGGGTGAGTTCAGCCATGTGTACCCTTGCCAGTACGTCCTGACTTGAGTATGATGTCTGGGACGTAGTTGCTGCTGAGTGAATCTCATCTTCACCGTCGGAGGGAGGCGCTAAGGTTGAATAATCAAACCTAATGCTCACCCCCATGCGACTATGAGTGCATCGGTATATACCGTCTCGTTCACGTTAGGCAAGCGGAGGATTAGGTCCCAGCAAGGAGTCCGAATCTTGAGAACCAGAAAGGATAGCCTTGTACTTGTCCGTCATGTTGATTATAGCATATGGGAGCTCTCGATCGTCGGCGACGCGTCCTTTTTGGTGACGACGTCTTTGACGAGAGGGTTTCGGTCGAGAAGGTTGTCGAGAGAGCTTCGTGAATACTGAAGGTTTCACCGTTCCTATACATTGGCAGTCGACGAGTACTGTTTGGATAAGCCTTTTGTAGTGGCACTGAGGATTCGCCTCATGTATGGTATGCTTGTGAGTTAAGTAACCCCGGAGGTCTTCTGTGGGCGATTTACGACAACCCCCAACGTCAGACGGGTCGCATGGGTGGTTGCACAAGAGGGTTTCGGATGTAACCCCTGGTGTACACTGGGTAGAATGTTTAGGTGGTGGAGTTGGGCGAGTTTGCCCTGACAGGCGGGTCTTCACGCTTGGGTGAACTCCCACGTGCGGGCGAGACTCAACCCCTTGCTTGCGCAGGCGGGTTCGCGAGGCATCGCCTATCGTTTTGCCTTTGTGATCAAGGCCTTCCCGCTCTTTACACTTATCCGTCATGGAGTTATGGTGAGGCTCTCCTACCCTCGAGGGTTTGCCTACTCGGGTAGGTTCGCGCGCTCGGGGTAGTTTATTCGCATCAGGGTTGTGACCTGAGAAGCGAAGTCCACCCGAGCGGGCGGTCCCGTCCCTCTCGGTTGGCGCTCCTGATTTGGAGAGCCTTCCGGTGTCGAGCGAGTTGGCCCCTCGTCTAACATTTTTCAGGCCTGCGTAATAGTTTAGACCATCGTATGAGGCGAAGGCTTGGGCCTCCTGTCTAGCGAGGGCATGCCGTTGCCGCTGGTGAGCTCTTCTGGAGAGAGGAGCATTCGTGTGGGTTGTGGCAGCATGGTCTGCGCCGGCATGAACCGCTGTTTCTTCCGGGGCAGGTGTCTGCAAGGGCCGTTTGGCGACCTATCTGGCAGGCTTTCGCCCCTCGACTTCTGGCTTAGACTTGATCAATTTTGAGGGAGTAGGTTCCCCTGACAAGACTCGGGTAGAGCCTTCAGGCGCGGAGCCTTTGACCGTTTGAGGTCGGCATCTGCGCACGACTCTGTGGCATTTGCGGGATGCATTGCCACCAGAGGAGGAAGAAGACAAGTATGTAAGCGTTAAAAATTACCCATAGGACCTCAAACATAGTTCAAGACAAGGAGAAGATGATAAACGTTATCATCCAGGTCGAGAGAATCTATCCAACATCAGTAAGTGTATGAAATGGATCAATAGAATGCACAAGTCAACGAAACGATGAAGCATGCACAAAACAAGGGAATTGGAAGAATCACGAATCGCGAAAATATCAAAAATATGAACGAAACACCATTCGGAGGCCTGCGTAGGCGTGAGTCACCAATTGATGACTCGCACCCATGCGAGCCACCAAATGGTGGCTCGCACCCATGCGAGCCACCAAATGGTGACTCACACAGTCCCAAGCCACCAGGACTCTTATTGAGTACAAAATCTCCCCAAACACGAATTTCAATGATTTTTAAGGATTCTTTCGTCCCAGAACCTCCCTAATTGTTTTAAGGTTATCCCTAGACGCGTTTAAGTGGTTATTAACTAAAGATAACGTTTAAACACCAATTCTTATTTAAAAGAACCTCTCCAAAGGCTTATAAATAGAAGCCCAGGGTCTTCTTTCAGAAGGATCTGAGATTGAGAAGGCGAGGTGCTGTCAAATTGTCCAGCTAACCACGAATTTCAGAGAAGAGTCATCAGATCTTGGCGAACACTTTCATAAAGAGAGCCCTTCGAAAGGTTTGTGATTCTTTTCCCTTCTTTCCTCCGGATTAAACTTGGTTTTAATCTCGAGAAGAGCCACAATCTCGCTTGGTTGTGATTGTCGCTTCCGCAATTGTTTCCTTCGTAAAACAAGAGCGTAGTTATACTGTCAATCGGGTTTGATCTGCGGCGGTCCACGGACTAACGCGTCCCCGACACAGGCAAAGATCCTACGCAAAGCAGCGGGAGATAAACTACTACTGTGTTTTGTTTGATAAAGTTATAATTTTTATTTTTTTATTATAAGAAGATCTTATAAAAAGATCAACTTTTCTTTTAGTTTGAACTTTTAATCGATAAACGGTGTAACAGGTTTGAAAGCAATGGAAAAGACAACTTTTGACCCAAACAAACTGGCGACCACAGTGGGAGCCGACAGCTTTTCTGCCAAAGTTGTAGTGTCGTAACCGAAGATCATCATCCCGATCAACGAGGAGGTCGAGTACGAGTTCGACCAGGCAAAGTATGAGGAATACTTATCCTCCTCTTCCCGCTCATCTTCCCCTCGTAGGAATAGGAGAAACTCCACAAGGAAAGGTCGAGGACACTTGGATTTGAAGGTTCAAAACCAAGAACCTCATCCCGCAGCAGCTCAAGGCACATCTTGCAAAGCTGAAGCTGCTACTGAAAACGAGCCGACCTTATCCAAGAGAGCGCGTCAAAGACGTCGTCAACGCCTTGCACGCCAATTGGCTAAAGCTTCCGAGCTAGTTGATGGAATCCGCTATGAAGCGGATCTGAAGTCTAGAAGATGCCAACCGCCATGGCAGCAAGTGGGCGACTGGTCCAAATCAACGGCGAATGAATGGGTCCCCGTTAAGAGGACACGTTCAACTCTTGAAGAATGGATCAAGAAGCGCCACGCTTTACTTTCGCACGCAAGAATTCTGGTGCAAGAAGCCAGGAAGTTACAAACAAATGGTGCAGACGACAAACTGACGAAACCACGTCAAATCTGGAGGCCAAAATCCAAAACAAGGCCCGAAAGAACCAAGTCCTCGGCTGCTGGCTCGGCCAGGGCCGAGTCACCAACTACTGGCTCGGCCAAGGCCGAGTCACCAAACCCTGGCTCGGCCAAGGCCGAGCCACCAAGTGCTGGCTCAGCTAAGGCCGAGCCACCAAACACTGGCTCGGCCAAGGCCGAGCCACCAGCTACTGGCCCGCGCCACTTCCGAGCCAGCTATGACCTGTTTGCAGAAAATTCACCTCCCGCGATCGTTTTCGGGTCTCTGATAGCTCCTGTTCTTGTTCCGATGACTTCCTCACCTTCAGTAGAACCCTGCGGCAGCGTGGACCTGTCCTGATTCAGAGTAAACATTACAGATCGTCTTGGTCCTTTGCATAAAGATGAATCCTGTATAGTTCGTCAGACTGGGGGTCGTACGTGATTCTCCAGTAAGTCAAAGATCTCTCTTACGGAAAAAGCACCAGTAACCACTGGTCTTGGATTGCGGGTAGAAGTCCAAGAGCCTGTTGGGTCCTCACGCGCACGAAGGCATGGTTTTAAACGAGCGGCTCTTGAAGATAATGACAGGGCATCATACCCTCAAAGAGAGCTATGTTTGTAAGAAGACAATGACATCAGAATGGGGGAATCATGCCTGCACAAGATAGGTTGCTCCGATAATCATATCGATGAGTTGTACTATCAGGCTGGGGGTATGAATAAATCTCGTAATAGAAATACCCGGGAAATGGACTCTCTTTGCCCATGTACCAAACTCATTAAGGCGGTATTATCAGAGTGTAACTGCTCCAAAACCGCCTCGCAAAGGATCTTGGTGTTTGAGAGGCTTTCTACAGAAATGCTAGGACACAAGTCAAGACATTTCCGTAAAAGAAAATCAGCTGTTCAAGAACGTGAATTCTCAGAAGTTACGATTAACATGACGGACAAAGGAAAGTCCACGCGACGCTTCAACCCTGAACCTTTTCCACAAATATCTCAGCGATTGACTCAGCTACAAACCGGGGCTATCAGGCCTAGGGATTATAGGAGAATTCAGAGAGGGCAGTCCTCAGATGATGAAATGTTAGACGCTAACTCTACGATCGCTTCAGATGCCATTGTGTCTAGTACAGGACAGACTCGAGAGTCATTCATGATCACTACTGAACAGATGGCTCAACTTCTTCAAGAAGCTTTGGCAAAGCAGAAAGAGGACCTTAAAATCGAAATGGAGATGGCTGTGCAACGAGTTAAAGACTTACATGCACAACAACTCCAGCAATTGACAAATCAGCGCGGGGAATCTAGTCGTCGCCCGACTACTAATCAGATAGATAGCGACTCAGAAGTAGAGGAAAATATCAATATCGAGGTTCCACCTGAGAATAAAAATACCGAAGGTATCCTTAACGCTGGGGGTGGCACCAATACCCAAAGTCGCCAGATGAGAGAGGTAGGCGAAGACCTTAAGATGAAAGACTTGGAAAGCAAAATCAATGCTTTGATGTCTGCTCAAGAGGTAAAAAAGACTGGCATTCCGTGTCCCTACCCGAGAGAATGGGACTCCATTCCATACCCACCGAAGTTCAGTTTGATTAACTTCACGCCGTTCGATGGGAGGGGTTCCCCTACCCAACACTTGATTTATTTCAAGTCCCACCTGGGGATCATTTCGGACAATGAACCTCTGATGGTACGATCGTTCGTGGGAACCCTTCGTGTAGCTGCTTTTGATTGGTACCGCCGGCTTAAACCGGGAAGTATCAATACATGGGATGATATGGAAAGCATGTTTCTTGCTAATTTCTTCGACGACGACACCGAAGTATCGATCGGAACACTCTTTGAAGAGAAGCAGAAAGATGGAGAGCTCGTTGAGAACTTTGTTATGCGCTTCCAGAACAAGGCAATGAACTGCCGAGACACGGTCATGAAGGAATTCATCCTCCAAACATGCCACAACAACCTTTCCTTAGACGTACTAGAAGCTATGGGCACCGCACCATCCAAGACGTGGAAAGAGTTAAAGGTGCGAGGAGAGTAGGCTGAACGCTTCCTCAAAAGGAAGAAAGCTGAAAGGGGACAACCAACAAATAATACCCAAAAACAGAACTTTACCCCCCGTGGTAAAGGGAAAGGACTGGCGAATGCGGTAGATGCAAATCAGACATTTGAATTATAACCCCAACAGCAGCCGCAGCAACAAGCGCCAAAGCAACAAACGCCTCAATGGAAACAACAACCTCCAAGGCAACAGAAAACTTCTGAGCCAAAATTTCCAAACGAATACTCCTTCAAAGAAGATGAGGTCCCTGGTATCTTCAAGTATTTACTGGAGAATAACAAAATTAAGCTGCCTTCGATCGCTGATCATGAAGGAGATAAGAAAATTACAGATCCGCGATATTGTGCATTTCACATAACAGTCCATCATCCTACAAAGACGTGCTACGCTCTCAAGGACAAGATTCAGGCCTTGATCGATGTCGGAATCATCACTCCGAAGCAGCCTAAAGAAAAGAAGGTGGGCGCAAATGCCGTTTCTGTTAGCTTTGGTTCTGTCCCTCTGACATGGTTCCAGCCAGAGCCCGTATATAAGATACAAATGAAGACCGTCAACGATGATCCTTATGGACAACGTCAGAAAGGACTCGTACAACACATAGCTCCTAGCGGCGAAATTTTTTGGGTCCACCCGGACTTATTAGAAGATGAGCAATGGGCAGGATCCTCATCTAAGAAGAAAAACAAAGGTAAAGGCAAGACCTGCTGTCCCACCACAGCAATTCCTAAAAAAGATGATGAAGGTATCCCCACCTTGTCACTTTCTGAAGACGAACAAGAGGCTCTTGTTACTAGGAGCGGGAATGAATATCATTATAAATACCCCAAAACTTCTGACCCAAAACCCAAGATGTTGGCCGAACTGGGGGTGGTAATAACTCCCCCTACTCCAGTTGAAAAATCTTAACAGAAATCGGCCAATAAGCAAAAAGAGAAAGAGCCTCAACCCCAGGAAGCTCAGAACCCAAAGCAGTCTCAATTCAATCGTCCGATTGGGAGAGATAAACCGGGAAGTTCAAAAACTCCTTATCGCTTTGATGTCATGGCTCAGCTAGCTAACATCCCAGCAAGAATAACTTTATATGAGTTATTACGCCTCTCCAAGGATACTAGAGAAGCCATGTGAGAAGCTTTAGCCGATTCTGACGCGTTCCTTACTCAAGTCAAGCCGGCCCACGAGGAAACGGAATCACCAGTTCAGCTTTGTAATTTATCGGCTAAACAATTCCCTCATATCACATTCACTAAGGATGACATGCAAGTGAGGAATTCAAAGCATGATAGGCCTTTATACTTCACCGGATACATTGGCTCCAGCGTTGTTAACCGGGTCTAAGTCGATCCGGGTTCCGCTGTTAGCATCATGCCACTCTGGTTGATGTACAATCTCGGAATCCCAGCAAGCAAGCTGGCTTCCACAGGTACCATTATATACGGGTTCAATACCAGTGGATCTAGACCTTTGGGAAAAATCCGGATAAAATGTCAACTTGGAGATCTAAAGTCCGAAGTTACGTGTTACGTAATCGACGCGGAGACTTCCTATAATTTACTAATTGGGTCGACCATGGATCGATGGTAATCTTATAGTTCCCTCTACCCTTCATCAGTGTCTAAAATATATAGATATGAATAATGAGGTCAAGACGGTGGTCGCGGATAAACAACCGCTTAAGGGATTGGAAAATTACTTTACTGATTCCATCCTTTACGGTGCTGAATCTGATACTGAATCATCGGCTCAAGGCACGAATAGCGGGGGAGAAGCTGACACAGAAGCAGGATTTTATTACAATGGTGGTTTTGTACTGAATGACATTATACCCTTTGTAATCGGTCTTGACGATGGTGAATCGTCAGACGGTAGTTGTAATTGGCAACTTGCTGAAGAAGTAATAAATGGCGATTTAGAGTACTCACCGTGTTTGGCTAATGTAATGCAGGGATTGTACGATAATCCCGACATACATATGCCGCTTCAGTCATCTTGCTTCACGAAAAAACGCTTCCAAGACTCGTTTGGAACAACCTTTGTCATTCCTGCTAAAGCAGGGGGTGAAAAGGAGTTAGTGTTCGGAAAAGGGGAAATATCTCCGCCACCGTATCTCTCTTCAAGCGAAGATGAAAATGAAGAGAGATCCGGTCTTCATTCATCCAGATATAGTCAACAAGCGTGTGATTTCATGAAAAAATGGGGATATAATTTTGCGCTTGAAGAGGGTCTTTGTTTTGGTCGAGGCCCACGAGTTCCACCTCGTATGGCCTATGTACCAGAGGGAAAATCCTATAACTATTATAGCTATAAAAGGGACCTGGGTTATGCTTCGGATGACGAGTGCTGCTGGTAAGTCATAGACCAGTTAACAAATCAAGTGGGATATTCATCCGACTCCTCTAATTGGGATTCAGATGTCAGCCTGGGAGAGGTACTCAAAGGCCTGATGTCGAATATGACCACAGTCGATCCTTCCATGATTCAAGAAGATGATCAACTGCCGACTTGGGAGGATCCCTGGATTCATCATCTAAATATATAGTATGGAGATCGATTCGAGCAAAGAGAACCTCCTACCGAAGATAAAGTGGTCCAGATAAATATGGGTGATGAGACAAATCCAAAGCCAATATTTATAAGTGATAGTCTTCCACCAGATGAAAAAGAGGAGTTAATTTCCCTCATCAGAGAATTCATAGATGTTTTTGCCTGGAATTATGAAGATATGCCAGGGCTTGATCCGAACGTGGCAGCCCACCGTCTTAACATCAAACCGGATGTAAAACCTATCAAACAACAGCAGAGACGATTTCGCCCACAAATCATGGAAGCGATTGAAGAAGAGGTCAAAAAATTAATCGATTCTGGTTTTATCCGGGAAGAACAACATCCGGACTGGCTCGCGATTATTGTTCCGGTCCTTAAGAAGAATGGGAAAATAAGGATATGCATTTACTTCAGAGACTTGAATAATGCGTGTCCGAAAGACGATTTCCCTCTCCCTATCACCGATGTTATCATCGATAACACGTGTGGGTTTGAGAGAATGTCCTTTATGGATGGGTTTTAGGGTTATAATCAAATCAAGATGTACCCGGAAGATGAAAAACATACCGCATTCAGGACACCTCTCGGCGTGTTTTGCTATACAGTGATGCATTTTGGGTTAAAGAACGTAGACGCCACTTATCAACGGGCAATGTCTAAGATTTTTCAAGAACATCTTCGTAAAACTGTCGAATGCTATGTCGATGATTTGGTAGTGAAAAGCCGTAATAAAAACGATCATATCAAAGATCTAAGGACTATGTTCTAGCTCATGTGAACTCACCAGTTAAAGATGAACCCCACCAAATCTTTCCTTAGAATGTCCAGTAGTAAGTTTTTGGGATTTGTCGTCACTACGATGGGTATCCGCATCGACCCCGATAAAGTAAAAGCAATACACGAGTTGCAACCCCCGAGAAATCTTAAAGAACTCCGAGGATTGCAGGGGCGGCTGGCCTATATACGACGGTTCATCTCAAACCTATCTGGGAAATGTCAGCCATTTTCTAAACTCACCAAGAAATGTGTATCCTTCATCTGGGATAACGCCTGTCAAAAGGCATTCGAGGACATCAAAACGTATTTGGCGAATCCTCCTGTTCTTGTGGCACCGAAGTCAGGTAACCCGTTCTTAATCTATATTAAAGCGATGAACCACTCGTTAAGTGCTTTACTTGCACAAGACGATGACAACGGTCACGAACAGGCCATTTATTACTTAAGTCGAACTCTGGCTGGTGCTGAGTCTCGATATCCAATGATTGAGAAAGAATGCCTCGCCTTAGTATTCGCTATTCAAAAGATGCAGCATTACTTAGTAGGACAGATGATTTATGTTATTTCCAACATTAATCCGGTCTGAGTGTTCATGACACAACCAGCCTCTATGAACTGGAGACTAGCAAAGTGGGCCCTACTCCTGTCTCAATACGATCTGCACTTCAAACAACAGAAATCGGTCAAAGGACAAGCAATTTGTGATCTTCTAGCGGCTAACCCCATAGCAGACACAGCTGAGTTGTATGACGATTTACTCGATGAAGCTCACGAAGTCAATACTACGTTCCATCAATAGGTATGGCAACTATATTTCGATGGAGCTTCACGAGTGACCAATACGGCAAGCGCACCCGGTAATTCTAGGATCTTCGCAGGAGTTGGAGTCGTCCTAGTCTCTCCAGAAAAACATGTGATACCCCGAGCCTACTCATTGATAGGCAGGTGTTCTAATAATGTGGCCGAATATAACGCACTGCTTATCAGACTTAGTTTCGCCAAAGAGCTGGGGGTCGAATATCTCGAGGCTTTTGGTGATTCTCAATTAATAGTCAACCAAATCCGGGGAGAATACGAAGTCAGGAATCAAGACTTGGTACTGTACCATAAGGCGGCTATCGAAATGGCAAACTCGTTCAAACAATTCTTCATCAAGTACATTCCACGTCTCCAAAACGCATACGCAGACGCGCTAGCAGTATTATCAGTATCTTTGGCACAACCGCCTGATTCGAAACAATCCATTACCGTCAGAACCCACCAATTGTTTGTGCCAGAGTGCACCATTAACGTTAAGGAAGCATATACAGCTAAGGTCGATCTTGAGCCCCGAGACTGGAGATTTCCTATAATTGACTACGTTGTGCATGGTATTTTGCTACAGGACGTAAGAGAAAAGGATTCGGTTCGAAGAAAATCTCCGAGATTCTATTATAATTCAACAACCCATACACTATATCGTCGTGCATACGATGGGCTGTTACTCCGATGCCTCTCAACCAGGGAGGCAGAAGAGGCTCTGAAAGAAGCTCACGACGGAATCTACAATGCATATCAACCCGGTCCCAAACTCTACGACCGACTCAGAAGGATGGGATACTATTGGCCAACCATGGTCAAAGACGCGGTTGACTACGCTCAATGATGCCATGCGTGTCAAATACACACGAATTATATGCATCAACCCCCGGAACACCTCCACCCCTCGACTACTTCATGGCCATTCGAGACCTGGGGGATGGATATCGTTGGTCCTATCTTCCCACCATCAGTTAAAGGTGACCTCTTCATTTTGGCAATCACCGATTATTTTTTGAAATGGGCCGAAGCAGTCCCACTCAAAAAAGTGAAGACAAGCGATGTCGTTAAATTTATCAAGCACCATATCATCTATCGATATGGCATTCCAAGATGAATTATACACGACAACGGTCCTTAATTCGTAAGCAACGCTTTTATTAAATTCTGCGGAAAATTCAAGATTGAAGACATCTCCTCTACAACATATAATCCTACAGCAAATGGGTTAGCTGAAGCGTTCAATAAGACAATCATAAAGATCTTGTCAAAACTCGTAAAAATTAACAAGCGAGATTGGGATGATAAACTTGGCGAAGCCCTTTGGGCCTATCGTACCACGGTCCGCACGTCCACCGGAACCACTCCGTATTCACTAGTGTACGGATGCGAAGCTGTTCTCCCTTTGGAAATTCAGATTTCATCCCTTTGCATCGCTCTTGTAACAGAGATGACAACAGAAGAACAACACCAGAAGCGTCTCGAAGAACTTAAGATGTTAGACGAAAAACGCTTGCAGGCTCAACAACAAATTGAGTTTTATCAAGCCAGAATCTCTCGTGCTCTCGATAAGAAAGTTAAACAACGAAGCTTTAAGGAAGGAGACTTGGTTCTGGCCATCCGGCGGCCCATGATACTCAATTCTAAGAAAAAAGGTAAATTCCAGCCCAAATGGGAAGGACCGTTCGTGATAGAGACAGTCTACTCAAACGGTGCATATCACCTAATCACTAAAGACGGTGATAAGATCATGATGCCAATAAATGGCAAGTTTCTAAAGAAGTACTACCCTTAGTACACTCAGAACAGATTATTAAACGGGAAGTTCCTAGAGAATACCACATATGATATTCTTAAGGATAACCCGAAACCAACCAGCTGTTCTCTAAATAATTCAAATCTGGTCATAGAGAACCCCTGCCGTAATCTTCTAAACACTCTCTTGTTGAGATGAGATTTGATTACTCTTTAGAATCAATCTTTCCTCATAAAAGAATTCTCACTGTCCCTCACTATCAGATCAGTTCACGATGAGCCTAACAAAGTTCCTTAGGCCAAGTCTGGTCAAACTTCCATTATGATTTGTAATCACATTCCCACTTTTATACGGTCAAACCTTTTTATAGTTTAGACCACAGCTAAAATCTCCTCTCGATTCCTTCCATGAACGAGAGGCCCACTTTCAAGTCACTTTCCCTTTCGATAAACGAAGGCCCTCACTCCACTTGAACGACCAAACCTATAAAAGTTAGGGTCGTCTCAATGTCCCTTTTTGGTCAAACTGTCAAGCCATCCTGGCCAGGATCAGATTTCTCTTTGATAAACGAAAACATTTCATGTCTGTCCCTCCAGCCAAACCTATAAAAGTTAGGGCTAGAGTTTGAATTTCATCTTGATAAATAAGAAAACTTGTTTCCGGATCAGATAACCCAGACTATAAAAGATGAGGTTAACTGAATCCCCTCGATTCTCAGGATGGAGATCTCATTCTTAGTTTCATCTCACAGATTCTTGAAGTGGAGATCCCACTTTTAGTTTCTTCTGCAACCAAGGATAGAATATAAAATTCTTCCTCTTTGGTATCGGGTTCACTTCTCCCTTAAAAGAAAGACTGAAGAAAGAATATAAAATTCATCCTCTTCAGTATCTGGTCCTATAAAAGGATGCTACATTTTTAGTAACTCCAAGATCCATGCTTTACCCGTATGGGGAATTTTATCCCGAATCCTAAGCAGGGATAAGTCGGCGCCTAATATGCGCTACCGGTTTAGTCTTTCACCAATTGAAAAAGATACCAGAATCTGAGTCTGGGGAATTTTATCCTGAAGCCTAAGCAGGGATAAGTCGGTGCCTAATACGCGTTGTCGGTTCGTCTTTTACCGTAAGAAAATAACTAAGTCTACGTATTCAAATTCGTAGCATTAAGTCTAAAGGGGTTCATCCCTTTAGCACAACGTTACTTGTGAAACGGACCCAGATAATTCACAAGCTAGCCCGATTCAAACGGTAGTCGGTAAAGGCATATCAAATCCGTTAACGGCTGAGGGTTTGCCAAAAATCCTTTAAGTATTATGGTTGATTATTCTAAACAGAATGAGAAATCATAATGAGAAGACTGAACAAAACACGCGTATCATTAACAAAAAAAGGGGTTCAGATACAACAGTCACAATCACTTTACATTGTATTTTTTACTAATAATTTCCTGCTCAAGTTTGTTTAACTCTTCAGCATAAGCACCTTCAAGCGCATGCTGCAGCTCCATCTTGAAGGAGTCCTCGGAAGCAGATAAGAGTTAGGCGGCTTCTTCCTCCATCTTGGCTAATCTTTCCCTTGAGAGCATCACTTTGCTGGATATCACGGCCTTCCTATGCTCCTCCCCGACCTTGGTCACCTCAGAAATAGTTCTTCGTTGTTTTGCTTCCACCAGTTTCTGCTCAAGCTTTGCTATTTCGGCGTCAACAGAGGCTAACGATGAGTCGATTTCACGTAAGTGAGCCAATCTTTCGGAAAGAACTCCCTCCGCTTGGTCGACACGTTTTCTCTGTGCTTGGATCCCAAGCCCGACGGATTCTCGAGATTCACGCCATGACTGCATACGAGCCTCCATTCGCGTAGCAACGTAGCCAGAAACACCAACAGATTGGAGCTCTTGTAGTTTCACAAATCTACGCTCAAATTGATTCACATTGTCGGTCAAAGCTTCAGCTATGTCGAGAGCACCAGTGTCCTTTATTAAGGCTATTTTACGCTCAAGGACCAACTGGAATTGGCTGAAAGGGATCCTCTTCTCCAGGAATTTGTCAATTAGTGACTCTACGAAGTTAAGAAAATTACCGACTTCCAAGCAGAGGAGGAGCTTATCTAGGTCGTCATCAGACAATAAAGCATCAATGCGCACGCGCAGGTGAGATGACGATCCTAGAAAAAGAAAGCACAAAATCATGAATACCCAGTAATGATAAGTCAGAAAAATAAAAGAAAAAAGACAGCGCACGAGATTTATCAGTCCCTGAAGAGCTTTCCGTGACCGAACGCACTACACCCGCTTCTCATCGCTCAACTTCATGTGTCGCAGGAAGCACTATGGGTGTAGTAACCGTTGAAGCACCGACTCCTTCAGTTGGTCTCACGATCAGTTCAGGCGAACTCTCGCTAATAGTTGTAGCAGGCACGGTAGTCGGCATTCCTAAAGAAACCGGGAGTTGTTGCGGAAAGCCTGATGACCGAGCGTCAATAACAACTCCTGCCAAAAGCAAGAAATCAAGACCCTCAGATTCATCAGATTTTCCATTAGGAGTAGTTGTATCAGTTTTTATGACTGGTCCTACGATTTGAACCCTCCGATGAGTAACTGAAAAATCACGAATAAATAAGTAAAACGTGGGAATAAGAATCTTACTTGCGGGCGAGTCAGCTGTGATTATCGGATCGGCGGCCTCATATTAGGCTTGTTCACGCAACATATCGTCCAGCAGCATATCGTCAAAAGCTGATACCGGATCACGTGAAGCTAGATCCTCTTCTTCAAAAGGTACATCTTGGGAACCCCCTTCGTCACCTTGACCCTCTGTTACCGCATATGTAAGAAAGTGCAAGAGTCAAAATACAAATTGTTGCAACTCACCAGACTTACAACAAAAGAAAAAATCAAGTAGGATTTACCTTCAACGACAACGCTAGATTCCTGCACCCGTTCGCTTCGATCTACCTCTTGCAGCTTTTCTAACAGAGTAAGAAGCATAGAAACAGTTAGCGGAGATACGAATTCTCCATCATTCAGTGCCCGCCATCCGAAAAAGGCACTACTGGTTTTAAGAATACCTGGACTCTCAGCCTGCTCGGTTAAACCTGGCTTAACATCGTGACCCGCGTCGGTCTCGTCAAGAATATTAGTCTCAGCGTCTGTACGCTCTTCCAACCTGATTCCCGGAGTTGGTGCCGAGAAATCAATATCAGGCGAAGAAGCGTCAAAAATAAAGTCGCTTGTAAAATCCCCTTCTGCGAAGTGCGAAAATTGTTTAAGTCCGAAAGCTCAACATATATCAGAAGAACCTATATGAAGAAGTACTTACCCCTTTCAGCTGCAACTCCTTGAGGCGTTGGTTCCATTTCAAGGCTGCTCCGCCGCTTAGAAGCCAGTTTCTTGCGTTTAGCCGGACGTCCCTCTTCTGGATCAGCAGGTCGCTCCTCCAAAAATTTAGAACATAATTCGTGCCTTGGAGTAACCTGGGTTGCGGATCGGGACCGCGTCCGAAGAAGAAGGCTGGACTCCTCTCTCTCCTCTTCAGAAAATGCACCTGGGATTTCAACCGACATCTTGTTAGGATAGGTGAACAAGACTTGCATCTTTGGCTTCTTTACAGGAGGTGAAGGTTTAGACGGTTGAAAGCGGCGAGTTCTTTCAGCAATTGCTAATTCAAATAACTCTAAAGAGAGGGGATCTAACACACCTGTTTCCGGCTCCTCTTCTCCACCATCGCCACCAACCTCTTCACCACGCCCAACATGAGGTTCCGTAGTTGGCTCCCTCTGCGCTGAATGACTAGAAGGACCCACCGGTTCCCTCCTTCTCTTCTTTTCAAGCTCGGATTCATAGACCCTGTGAGTAGCAACCCGAGAAGCTTCTTCATCGGTTAACTCAGCGATCGGTTGAACTGGTACGTGTTCATTGGCCGCCAAAAGCCACCGGCACTGTAGAAAAGTCAGCTCCAACTTGCGCTCGACGCCTGGAAGATTAAACTTGGTACCAGTACAACCAGTGATGTTCCAAAGCCATGCTCGAGCCCCATCCACTAAGCCACCACGGGCCCGGAGCTGTTGGTTCGGGTTCCCGATATAAATCTGATCATAACCAAACTAATGAGCGAACCGACATGGCAAGTAGGGTTCTATGTAACAATGGTTCTGAACGCGGAAGATCACATAGCCCGGCCGAATATTAACCAACCAATTGAAACAGCCAGAGTCAAGGGAAGTACGACCCGTACCCGGCTTCTCTACATCCATCAAGGAGTCACCATACTGACCTGAAAATCGTGGGAAGCAAGTAGGGAAGACCCAGTATTTATGATTCTGAAGCTGCTTCCTAACCTCTGCGAAACCTCGTCCCTTCCATTTATAATTCTCTATTATTTGAAGAAAGGGAAGAGAGGGATCTACAGAAGTTGGCGCCGACATCATATCTGAGCGATGAAGTACCAACCAAGCCATTAAATAAGTATAGGGAAGTTCCACCTTCGTGAGGGGAATCTGAGTTGGCGGTGAATTCCCCCTCTGAGTGAATGCGTTCACGATCTGGAGAAGCCCTCTGTGAATACCAGCGGTCATTGCTGGAAGAAGACACAGGTTTTTCCGGTGAGCAAGTAGAACCACTGGAAACAACACTTCTAGGGGAAGTGCGTCAGAAGATTGGTATGGCACTACACACTTTTTCAGCCAGATAGCAAGATACCCAGTAAGTAATGTCATAGGCAGGATTGATTTAACTCCATGCCACAAGAAAGTTTGGAACTTCGTTCCGGCAGCAAAGCCGTCCTCAATACCAGTTGTGGTGTAAGATTGAGCATTTGACCTCTTGATTAGCTCATTCACTTCGGAGGTGGTTAGCGGTGATAGTTCACAAATTGGTTCATCCAGAACGCTATTTATATTCCTGAAAAGATAATCCGCAAACTTCTTTAAACTAATTTGCGGTCGCGCCTTCTTTGATAATGGATCAACACCCGCAAGAGCTATGTGATAATAGCAGGCAATATCCCAGAAGGTGTTGTAACGGTTAGGAGTCCGCGACTTCAAGTGCTGCAGCTCCCTATTAGAAGGAAAGTACTCCTGATAAATCATGTTCCCCATCGGAAGATCGGAGATTTTATACATCTCGTGCAGCGCCAATCCTAACTCCCCGTGCTTAGTCAGAAATGTATTAGCATTAGGATTGTAGAGTTCCAGTAGCGCCAAGAAATGGGGAACGCTCATGGTCAGTCCGTAAGTGGTGGCACGAACAGCTGCATATAAACCATTAGCCTTCAAATCCTCACAAAATCGATCTAAGATGTAGTGGCTCAAACGGGTCCACCATAGTTTATCCGACGAGTGTACCCAGCCGTAACATTGATGGCCGGTCGCTAGCATTTCTCGGCCCAAAGCTGCAAGCCAATTCTTCACAGTGTTAGCAACAGTGAAGATCTCATCTTTGGGTGGGTCATTCAATCCGGTAATCCCCGGATGTAACCCTATTATCCGATTCCGATTACTTGAGCCAACCGTACCGTGGGTAATATAGCCATAGTGAATGCGCTCATGTTCTTTTGTTAATCTCCATGACATCTCCCGAGGAACAGCTTGACACCGAAGCTCGACGAGCGAGCGGTGGCGAGGAATCGGAGGAAGGTATAGGTGGCCACCGTCATCATGATGCAGCCACTCTTCCATTCCAAGAAAAACAGTGGCGGGATCTTCTATGAAATCCCCAAACAAATAGTCTGGCTTTCTTAGTGGATGCGTAGAACTAGGGTCCTTCACTAACGGCGCATCCATGATAAGTTGCCTTAAACTACGGCGCTCTCCCTTCCGTATTAACCGTGGAAGCTCTTTTGGTACGCCCGGAGCAAACTGAGGAGCTACCAGAACAGGGATTGGCTCATCAGTAGAGGCATAAGCCTCACTGCAGCGGCCCTCTACTGAATGAGAACCAAACTCCTTTGAGTGAAATTCAACTAAGGTAAAACAATAGGTATTTATCAGATATAGTCATAAAGGCATATGTTAAAACAGTCTGGGCGTCGAACTCACCTCACAAATCGTGAGGTAGAGTCACGGCCTTATAAATGGTGAGATGATCTTAATTATATCATACAAAGCATATTAACGTGCAAACAACACGATGGTATACCCAAGTCTGTGTGATATGACACAACATGAGATCGCCCCATATTGCCTTAAGATGTGTCTTGACTAAGCAAAACACGCCTTGTAAAGCATCCACCCCCACGAAGGAGGGTAGAGGCTCTTCTCAAATGCCTCACAAAGGAGAGCAAAACGAGGATATCATACCAAATACATATTCACGATGGATTAGCTAGGCGAGACGATTAAAAGCCAATACTATACACACGAAGCACGGGATATATTGCCGCATGAATAATGCGACGATATACCTGTCTTTCGGAGTGTAGTACGGCAAGAAATCGCCCCAAGATAATTTAGTCATGTCTTGACCAAGCAAAACACGACTTGTAAAGCGTCCACCCCCACGAAGGAGGGTGGTGGCTCTTCCCAATTGCCTCACCAAGGAGAACAAAGCGGGGATGCAACATGCAGTGTGATATCTTAAATATTTAACGCATGAATGAAAGAGGCGGTGACGATATACCTGTGCAGCTGAACGGCACCGGCTCGAGAGACTGGGTCGCCGAACGGCCTCCAACAATGCGAGATCTCTTAGGTGACATATCTGCAGAGAGAGTTAACAGGTCAATTACGACGAAAGTTGAGAAGTATCAGATTAATGCAAAGAAAAATGGTGCTCCGATCAAACTTAAGAAGTGGGCTTGGGACAGGTTTAGTTTCAAACAAATCAAGCCAGAATTTTAGGATTTTGACCAAAGTCATCTACGTGGCCAACGATAAAGCACAACGTTCCTACAAATTAGGCTATCGTGCACGCTATCATGCACGCTAAGAAAACCGACATGGAAATTATCACGCACAAATGGGAGTTCAAAGCTAGTTTTTAAAAGTCAAAAGGTGAACACAAGTTAAACATCTCATACACAATGCGACCAAGCCCCAGTTTATGCATAAAGCCAAAATCAAGTCAAGGCCTTGGCCATGTCTAAGTATAAGGAGATTAATCCCCGTGCACAACTAAAAAACCGAAGGATTAAAAATCTAAGTCTGATCAGATTCGTGTATACAAGGGTCAGCCATGATTACAAAATTCGAAGAATTCTAGTCATGCACAAATTCAAGAATCAAATACTCGAGTCTTGAATGGGATCGAACAAACCAAGGATCGCGGTTCGAATAAACAGCCAGATGATAACCCCTACAAGTCTGAGAGTCGGAATCAAACTAAGAAGAAGTTGAAATCAAATTCAGTCAAACTCCTAACCACTCAAAAATTTCGGCAATCAAATAAAGGGTTCGGTTCAAGCGCTAAATGCAGGTTAATTTGCTCGATTCCCATTCTCAACCAAAGCAAACTCGAGGACCAAAACCAGAAGCAACAAAAAGGCAAGGTTCGGGCATATGCCTGAAGGTCAAGAAAGAAACCAAGAATTAAGCATGAAATTGAAGAAGGAATCACCCATAATCAAACTAGGGTTTCATTTCATCGCCAAAACTAAATTTTGAAAGGGCTAATTCTAGATGAAATTGAAGCAAGAAGAAGGGAAGCTCACCTGGAATCAAAAGAGGACGAACTCAGCAAAGTAGACCGCAACAAGAGATTTAAATCCAAGAAATCCTTCGAAGTCCTAGATCTTGAAATAAGTGTACTCAACCGAAATCCAAGAACTGGTAGAAAAAAAGCTTGAAGAAGACTCGAGGGAGTTGAGGGGTTTAAAGAAAAAAAAAGGAGGGAAGAGACGGGTTTTCGAACAGAAGAAGAACCGTCGAAATAAAGAAATGAGGAAGAAGAACAGTTCGGGTTTTAAAGCCCCCCAAAATTGAACCAAACCCGGTCTGAACCGCTCAAGCCAAACCCAAAACAAGACTCGAGCCACCTTCTGCTGGCTCGCGAGACCCGAGCCACCTTCTGCTAGCTCGCACGCCTGCGAGCCACCTTCGGCTGGCTTGCATGCGTGGCGAGCTGTTTGGCTAATTCACAGGTGTTTTGGTCCATCGTCGATCATTTCCAACATATACGGTATCCGTATTCGTACTCCAATGGGTATATGAGTTTAAATTGTTTCCCACCCTCGACGGGAAGTTTCTGGAGAATATCATGTAGAATATTCTTAAGGATAACCCGGTAACCTCCGATGGGTATATGAGGCTAAACTAATTCCTGAAACTCCTAGGAGTATACGAGTATAAACTAGTCCTCTTCGCTTCAATGCATAACTTTTGGTCAATACCTGTCAAGACGTCGTCAAATATGAATTCTCAACAAAGATAGTCAGGTCAACGACATTATTTAATATCTAAGTTTCAATTCAAGATTTTGACAACGGTCAGACGATAAATGCAGAACCGTAAAAACTTCATCTGTTCAACAGAACGCCGAATAGATTGAAGAATGAAGGAGTCAAGAGATGAAGCTCATTACAGGTCCTTTTGCACCGATTGAAGGTTGGGCCTATCACATTCAAAGTATTTCAGGCTCTTCTATAAAAGAAATGAGACTGAAACACTTTGGAGGGGGTATCTGTAAGCGTTAAAAATTGCACATAGGACCTCAAACACAGTTCAAGACAAGGAGAAGACGATAAACGTTATCATCCAGGTCGAGAGAATCTATCCAACATCAGTAAGTGTATGAAATGGATCAATAGAATGCACAAGTCAATGAAGCGATGAAGCGTGCGCAAAACAAGGGAATTGGAAGAATCACGAATTGCAAAAATATCAAAAAGATGAACGAAACACCATTTAGAGGCCCGCATAGGCGCGAGTCACCAATTGATGGCTCGCACCCATGCGAGCCACCAAATGGTGGTTCGCACCCATGCGAGCCACCAAATGGTGACTCGCACAGTCCCGAGCCACCAGGACTCTTATTGAGTACAAAACTTCCCCAAACACGGATTTCGATGATTTTTAAGGATTCTTTCGTCCCAGAACCTCCCTAATTGTTTTAAGGTTATCCCTAGACGTGTTTAAGTGGTTATTAACTGCAGATAACATTTAAACACCAATTCTTATTCAAAAGGACCTCTCCAAAGGCTTATAAATAGAAGCCCAGGGTCTTTTTTCAGGAGGATCTGAGATTGAGAAGGTGAGGTGCTGTCAAATTGTCCAGCTAACCACGAATTTCAGAGAAGAGTCATCAGATCTTGGCGAACACTTTCATAAAGAGAGCCCTTCGAAAGGTTTGTGATTCTTTCCCCTTCTTTCCTCTGGATTAAACTATTGCTGTGTTTTGTTTGATAAAGTTATAATTTTTATTTTTTTATTGTAAGAAGATCTTATAAAAAGATCAACTTTTTTTTCAGTTTGAACTTATAATCGATAAACGGTGTAACAGGTTTGAAAGCAATGGAAAAGGCAACTTTTGACCCAAACAAAGTACTCTTCATACTTGGCTTGGTCGAACTCGATCTCTAGGGACTCCACAGTCGTCCCAACAGTAACCTCGTTGAACTGAGCTACCACCATTTCGGTTGAAGAAAAAGCTTCTCCCACTGTGGTCGCCATCTTCTGTAGGTATAAATTTTGATCTCCCGAAAATAGGAATTTTGTTTGTATTGATAAGAATAGCTTATTACAAACTAATGAATCGAAAATTACAACAGAAGCGGAGGGAATGCCCTCCTTGTTTAACGTGGGGACTTTCAGTAGCTATAGGACGCTTCGCTCGATTCTCGCACCGAGTCTGCTTCCCTTGGACGATCCGACCGAGGTTTCTAGTGAGCTTCAGTACACAGTAGAAGCTTGAGTTGGTAGAGTTCGAATCTCCGAGTTCGGTGGCGATCAGGGCCCAAAACTGGGGGGAGATGCTACAATGCAAAGATTATGTAAAGAGCTTGTCGTCGACTCCTTTGAGAGTCAAGAGCTAGTGGTTCAGTTCGCTGATTGAATTAATCAATTAGCTGTGAGCGAACTGCTGAACTCTGAATCGCTGAACCCCTTCATTGTGGCTGGAAGAAGCTCTTAAATAGAGGAGAGACGGCGTGGTCGCTCCTTGATTCATGGGATATGACCATGTGTCGTTAGGAGATATCATGTCTTGGATTGTACTGTGAGCGGCTGCTTGATGGGTTCGGAGTACTGTACTCCTTCCCTTCACGTCGTGAGGAGTAGGATGGCCCCTCCTTGTACGTGAGATAGCGGCTGCCTGGTACTCGAGTGGGTTTAGCCAGCTTGTCGTTTGTGGGCGGATTCAGCTCTCGACTCGTGCAGGCGAGGCGGGCTTCCTGCGGGCAGACCTGGCGACTGACTGATCACTCGTACTACGAGCGACTACTTGAGGGGTTTGGAGTACTGTACTCCTTCCCTTCACATCGTGTGGGAAGAGGGAAGGCCCATCCCTGTACACAGTGTAGCGGCTGTAAAGTACTCAAGGGAGCCCAGTCAGCTTGCTATTTGTAGGCAGATTCAGCTCTTGATTCGTGTAGGAGAGGCGAGCCTCAATCGTGAGCGTGCAGGCGGATTTGGTGACTGCGTGGATTTGACTGGTTGCTCATACTACGAGTGGCTACTAGATGGGCTCAAAGTACTGTACTCCTTCCCCTCACATCGTGCAGGTAGTGGGAAGGCCCATCCCTGTATGCAGCATAGCGGCTGTCGGGTACGAATTTCACTCTTGATTCGTGCGGACGAATCGAGTAAGCAGACGAATCTGGATGATCTTAGCTCATGCGAGCGAGTCGATCATACAGGCAAGTCTGGATGACCTTGACTCATGCGGACGAGTCGATCATACCGGCGAATTCTTGATCAACAATCACGAACGAATTTGGGGCTCATGCGATTTGGGTTCGCGCTAGTGAGCCTAATCCGTGGGTGAGGCCCGCCCTTAATTCGAGTGGGCGATTCTGACTCGCGGACGAATTCATGTATAAGTTTACGGAGGTAGTTTTTACCATCTACAAGAATAGCTTATTACAAACTTGTGTCATTAGGAGATATCATGTCTTGGATAGCCGAAGTCAGGACTAAGCTTGCGTCTTTCAAGTGCTAGAATAAGCTCGTAGGGTAGGAGTAGATTCTAGGTGTTCTGTTTCACTTAGAGCATGAAAATGAAAGATTTATAAGAGTATTTATGTCATATTATGCTTGTAGGAAGGGGTTTATGGAGGGATGTAGGCCAATATTGTTCTTGGATGGTACTCATCTTTTTGACAGGTATGAGGTCAATCTAATCAAAACTTGCATTAATGTACCATTCTTCATAATAAAATATTATACTTTGTTTCATGATTGCTCTTCATAATAAAATAGTTTGGAAAAGTATATATCAACCAATTCAAAGATTTATTCCCATTTAGGTTAATTTGGAAAAAGTAACACTAGTTCTCATGTCTTGAATCAACTAAACAAAAACACAGAGAAAACACCAACATCCAGCAATAAGTTCCATTTTAGTAAAAAGCACATTAAAAACTAATTGATCCCAGATAATAATTGGAAAAGTAACATTAGTTCCCAAGAAACTTGTTTAAATCAACCACTATATCTTTCCCTTGAATTTTGTGGTGGTATTTTATGTAGAGGCAGCTTCAGTAATCTTTTTTTTTTTTTGAAATATTAGAGCACTAGAGTTTTTATCATACTTCCTAAAATTAACTATGTCTCTAACTAATCCTGCACAGTATTCATTCGTAAAAATTTCGGACACTTGTAGAAGCTTAGTATGGGTGGTAAGGATTCAGCTCCTATGCGAAGGCTCAACTTCCCCACAAGTTCATAAAACCAAACCAATCAAAAGAAGAAAATTTTAGTGCAACAATAAATATGACTAAATAATATAAATATATAAAATGGCAAATTATATAAATATATAAAAGGTTAACTGACCACCAAAACTGAGGCCAAAATCCCCTATATAACCACCTCTAGATCCATTTCCCTTGAACCTCTTAGTGATGGTCTTCTTAGCCCTATTCATCTTAATTCACAACATATTATATACTACTTCAGCCTAATTGTACTCCTTAAGAGTGTCTAATTTCTCAGCATATCTAATTGCAAACAAAGTGAAAGAACCCTAGAGGGGGCGAATAGGGTAATTACTAATCTAATCCGATTTACGATGCCAAATTAAAAACTTATAATACAATATCCTAGCAATATGATATACAATGAGATATGCAAGGATAAGCAAGAGACAATAGGCGATATAAACAACAATCACAAGATATGAAGAGAATTAGTGCGTAAAAGACAAACGCAAATAAACGATATGATCATGGAGTTCGGTCAACCCTCGACCTACGTCTCCGCTCCTCACCTTCAGGAGATCTCTACTATATCTCAAATAACTACACAATAACGGCTTTTAAAGATCACCAAAAACTTTTACAATATACACATTGTCAGTCACATAAACCACACTCCTCTAAGTGTTGGACTACCCGTGTTACCTTCCTCAAGTGTTTGGATTTACAACCTCTCTCTAGGTTTTACTACCGACCAACTCCTCTTGGAATTAACCCCGGTCTCTCTCCAACCACTCCTCTAAGTGTTCTTGTGTATCACAACGTGTTTAACGATAAGTGCGGATAAAGGATTTGTTCTCCAATATAAATGAGAAGGAAATGTAAGCTCACTCAATGAATCAACCTCACAACCCAAATATACAATATGTGAAATACTTAAGCCCAAATAGTTGTGTGTGTAAACAATGAGTAAAACAAAATCAAACATAAGTAAATATATATGAGAATGAAAATATTGATTAGCAAAAGAGAGGGTTTAGAAAAACTTCTCTAAAACAAGGAGAGATTGAAGATGAGATCCTTCTCTTTTCAAAACTCCTTTCAAACACACTTGATTTATCTCAAAACTATGAAACAAACTGCCCAAAAACTGTTCTTAAACTTCCATACATTTAAAGAAGTCTTGAGGGCTATTTATAACCTCTCAGACAAAGCAAATCAGAAACTAGCCATTATTGTGAAATAGCTGTTGATCAGTCGACAGAAAAACATGGTCGGTCGACTAATCGACTGAAAAATAGAATACTGTAAAAACTACTTCTGGTCGGTCGACTACGTTAAACAATCGGTCGACTGATTCACTATTCGGTCGACTAGTTAAAGCAACCGGTCGACTAAAAACTGATATATCAGACACTGAAAACTAAAAATACTATTCAGACAACTAAAAACACTGTTCGGTCGACTGAAAAAACTATTCGGTTGACTAAAAACACTGTTCATAGATACTTGAATGCTGAAAAACTAATTTTCCAAATTCGTTTTAAAATAGCAAAACAATTCCAAAAATAGCAAAACTTTGGGAAATGTTTCTATATATATGAAAATAAACATGTTAGAAAAAAATCTAAAATAGCACTTCCCAAATATGAAAACTCATTATTTTGTAAAACGTTAAATATGATGTCATAGATTAACATAATCATCAATAATACAAAATCGTTAAACAAATGATTCTGATGTAATCATTCCAAACAAGTTATCTTCCCAAATAGATATATAATGCGATGAAACAATTTTGTTAATCGTTAAAGCTAGTTTTATATTTATCGCATTTTGAAAACAAAACTATTTTTGAAACTAAAGCGTATCCACAAAGATATTCAAACAATCCTTTAGCAAAGTGAAACAAACAATGAAAGCGATAAATAAAAATGATGTGTATGTGTATGATTTTAGCTTTGAGTATAAACACATAAATTAAAAACCCAAAACTAATAAACACTATACCAAGCTAATGATCTTCATGAAGCTCAATCTTGGTAGCAAGATGAAGCATGATAGTGAGTCTTGATTTGAATGTGCAAAGCTTCATTCTGATTTCCACCAACCTCCAAGATATCGACGTTAAGGCGCAAATCCTTCTAACCTCCGACTGAGGATGATTGTGTAGGATACCTAACAAGAAAATACAAATACTCAAAAAGTAAAGTTAGAAATTGTTTGTTAATCATCAAAATCAGAGTAGACAATAAGCTCATAAACATGAGACCTAACAATCTTCCCCTTTTTGATAATGACAAACAATCTACACAATAAGTATAGAAAATATGCATGATGCCAAAATGTATATACAATTTATAATCCTCATGCATGATACTAATAGTAAGCAAAAGAAAACGAGATACTCACGATACACTTGTTTCCCCCCTTTGTCAACATCAAAATAGGAAAAACAATAGTAGAAAATAGATCGAAAGCTCCCCCTACATATAAGCACAGTGAGTATAATCAAAATAGGAAAATCTCCCCCTATCAAAAACCCACAGATCATATATCAAATAAAATATTTAATGCAATCATGCATAGATATATGTCACCATGCTAATCACAATATACAACAATATGTGAGCAAAGATATAAGAGACAACTTACACATATCACATTACATATATCACATAGTTCTTTTCCCACTTTCACATTCTCAAAAAAAATAGAAAAGAGAGATAGAACAATATGAGATACGAATATGAGATACAAAAAAAATCTTATTACAACTCACATACAAAGAGACCTAAGAAAAAAACATATATATGTTATCATTAAAGGTATTAAAGGTATCAAGATATAAAAACATTCTAAGTAAAGTAAAAAAAATAAAAATCCATGAAAGAAAATATTTTTTAATAATCATGAAGGTCCATGAAAGAGAATCATGAAAATATTTATGGAAGTTTTTATGAAAATTCATGAAGGAAAGTCATGTAAATTCATGAATCCATAAAAGCCAAATCAAAATTAGAAATCAAATGAAAGTTAAAAACTCATACATCGGTCAACTGATGAAGATGTTCAGTCGACTGATGACAACCAGAATCCATATGCATTTAAACATGAACCATGATTGAAAAACTTAAAACACTATTTATATTATATTAAAAAATAAATATATATATCAAGTTCTTTTCTAAATATGATGAAAATATCTTCTTTTAAACTTTTGTAAAAATATTCACAATTTGTTTACAAAAAAATTCTAAACAAAAATCATCTTTTAAAAGCATGAAAAACAAAAACGCTAAAATTTGTTCTTTGAAATCAAACATGTTTTGGCACCTAAACACTCTTGATATTGAAGAGTTTAGGGACATGACCCCTATCAATATAATCCAAGGCCTTTGGGTTATGACTATATTTGGGCGCATTAAGTGCACGAGTCCGATCATAACAATAATTATGCAAATGACTCATCCTATTGCAATAAGTACAATGGAATGGATGCACTTATTTTTATTGACCTTTTAAATGTGCATGAGGAACATTTACAAATAAAGATAGACTCTTTGAAGCATTTTGTAAATTTAAAACTTTTCTCAAATCAAAACAAAATTTTGCCAAATGGCCTAATCTACCATAAACTTTACATTTAAACACATCAACTTGCTTGTGATGAACGATGGGTGCATGTGTGTGTATGTGTGTGTATGTGGTGAAGAAACTTAATGAGATGCACAAGGAGCAATAGTATTAAAAATAGTGGGTTTTTGTGCATCATAGTAAACTTTAGCAATATGGACTTTATGACCGCAAATAGTACATTTATAAATTTTGTCATACATGTGTGCATAATATAAGGGTAGTTTGGAAAAATTAGCACGTAACTTTGCACACAAGTTCATAAATTTTTTATTATTGTCAATGCTTGTGTTTAAGGTTGAATTTAAAGAAGATATACGGTTTTTCATATGATTCAACTCATTATTTGGCATAGTAGCATTGGTAATAGAAGTAGGGAAAATATGATCATTCTTAATTGAATTAAATTTATTTTTAATGGTTTCTACTTCTAGCATGACATTATTTTTATCATAAGATAAGCTAGCAATATCTAATTTTAATTTATTATTGTTTTTTTAAGATTCATATTTTCTTTAGCAATGATATCAAATTTAGATGCTAGCAAATCATGATCGGATTTTAATTCAACATGCTTGCTTTTTAAATTTATAAAATTACGATGCAATTTGTTGTATGCATTCATTAATTTTTTATATGCACATACGAGCTCATCTATAGAAAGTTTATTTTCAGATTCAGACTCTCATACCTCACTAGGACAATTGCCTAGTGACCGTGTGCATGATGATGCTCCAATCTCACTTGAAGCGGAATCCACCGGAATACGTTAGATTTCCTCCAAGTTACCATGATGTACCTCTATATATTTTCACAATGTGTAGGTACTATCAAAAGAAACAAGTTTGTTAGATATAGATGGATCAAAAGCATTAAACAAAAATTATAACAAGAGTTTGTTAAAAATAAACATCCTCTTATCATCGTTGCTGCACTTGGATTTCTCCAACGTGGGCACAACATAAGCATAGTCAATTAATTTCCATAAATCGATATGTTTAGATCTAACAAATAGTTTAATTCTAAACATCCATTGAGCAAAAGGGAAAGTATTGAATGAAGGAGCAACATCTATAACATAGTCTAAACTAGGTGCACCGTGTATATACATGAAGTCTATGCAAGCAATGAAAATTACAAAACTAGATTAGTAAAATATGATAGTGAGCATCTTTGACTCTAGACGATTAAACCACAAATCAAAAGCACCAAGCTCTGATACCAAATCAAAGAACCCTAGAGGGGAGGTTGAATAGGATAATTTCTAATCTAATCCGATTTATGATGCCAAATTAAAAATTTATAATGCAATATCCTAGCAATTATGATATACAATGAGATGTGCAAAAATAAACAAGAGACAATAGGTGATATAAACAACAAGCACAATATATAAAGAGAAATAGTGCGTAAAAGACAATCGCAAACAAACGATATGATCACGAAGTTCGGTCAACCCTCACCTACGTTTCCGCTCCTCACCTCGAGGAGATTTCCACTATATCTTAAATAACTACAAAATAATAGTTTTTAAAGATCACCGAAAAATTTTACAATACACACATTGTTAATCACAAAAACCACACTCTTCTAAGTGTTGGACTACCCGTGTTTACCTTTCTCAAGTGTTTGGATTTACAACCTCTTACTAGGCTTTACTACCAACCAACTCCTCTTGGAATTAACCCTGGTCTGTCTCCAACCACTTCTCTAAGTGTTCTTGTATATTACAATGTGTTCAATGATAAGTGTGGATAAAGGATTTGTTCTCCAATACAAATGAGAACGAAATGTAAGCTCACTCAATGAATCGAGCTCATAACCCAAATATACAATATGTAAAATACTTAAGCTCAAGTAGTTGTGTGTGTAAACAATGAGTAAAACAAAATCAAACACAAGTAAATATATATATATGAGAATGAAAATATTGATTAGCAAAAGAGAGGATTTAGAAAAACTTCCCCAAAATAAGGAAAGATTGAAGATGAGATCCTTCTCTTTGCAAAACTCTTTTCAAACACACTTGATTTATCTTAAAACTATGAAACAAACTGCCCAAAAACTGTTCTAGCCATATGAAACTAGAAGAAATAAACTATCATTGTTGCCATAGTATTCTTCGTGCACTTGCGAACAGCCTTTATGACATATATTATAAGTTTAAAAATGCTAAAGACATATGAAATGCTCTTGAGATAGAATATGGTTATGATGATATCAGAATTATGCGTTTCACCTCATCTTCCTTCAATAAGTTCATGATGGTTGATGGCAAACCCATAAATGAACAAATTCATGAACTCTAAGATTTTCTTCGTCACCTCCAATCAAAAGAAAACTCTTTTACTAGTGACTTTAAAGTTTCTTGTTTGATTGATAAACTCCCTCCCTCCTGGTCTAGATTCGCTGGAGATCTCCGGCACAAGGAAGGAGATCTAACCTTAACTAAAGCCCCTAAGGCTATTCATATTGAAGACCAGCATAGGCAAAATTCTAAAACCAAGACTGAAATGAAAGCTAAAGTGAACTTGGTAGAGGATAAGCCTAAATCTAGGAATTTCAAACCCAAAAGGAAGAAATTCAAGAAAAACTAGCAATCATTCAACAAATCTTCCTCCAAATCAAACCACAATCCTTCCAGCCATAAGTCTGATGGAAATTTCTGCTATGTCTATGGTAGAACCAACCACCTGGCTCCCAATTGCTTATATCAGAAGAAGGAACCGGCTAAACCTGCTCCAAAAGGAAATTGATCTAACAAAGTTAATATGATTGAAGAAAATCCAAATTCTTTCAGGTTAACCTCTTCATCCTATCTTGTAAATTCTCTTACTTCTTCAACTGATTGGTATTTGGATTCCGGAGCTAATATTTACATTTGCAATAATCGCTCTTGGTTTTTAACTTAATAGAAATCACGTGGAGGAAGCATAAGCTTAGCAGATGACTCCACCAAATAAATAATGGGAAGTGGATGCATTGTGCTCATTATGACTTCTGGGAAAGCTATGAATCTACAAGGCGTCCATCATGTTCCTTCTCTCCGCCACAACCTGATCAGTGAATCTCTTCTCCTTAGAGCTAGCTATAGGATTGTAAAGGAATCTAATAAATTTATTATTACAAAGAGTAGTGTGTTCATAGGAAAAGGTTTTACTTGTAATGGTCTTTTCAAGCTCAATGTAATCAATTCTAGTTCTAATAAAATTCCTAAGTCTTCTATTGTACAAATTGTTGAATCTTGTGATGTTTGGCATGGACGACTTGGACATGTAAATTTCCAAACTTTGCAGAGAATGACTAAATTGAATCTTATTCCTAAATCATCTCATGATCCATCATCTAAGTATGAGATTTGTGTTTAAGGGAAACACACTAAAAACCCCTTCAAGTCTATAACTAGAAACTCTGAACCTCTCTAATTAATTTATAGTGATGTGTGTGACTCGAACCCAGTTCTCACCCGAGGGGGTAGGAGATATTTTATGATTTTTATAGATAAACACTCTAGATATTGTTACATCTATCTTCTCAAAACTAAGGATGAAGTTTTAGATAGGTTTAAGGTGTATAAAGATAAATCTGAGAACCATCTTGACAAAAAGATCAAGATTTTAAGATCTAATCATGGGGGGAGTATATCTCAAATGAAATGATTAAAGATTGCTAAGAAGACGGTGTTATTCATGAGGTAACTGCTCCCTATAAACCACAGTCTAACGGGTAGCTGAACAAAAGAACAGAACCCTAATGGACATGGTGAACTGTATGTTACTCAGTTCAGGAGCACCTAAAAATCTCTGGGGTGAAGCTCTTCTTTTAGCCTACTT
>BQKN01000307.1:378610-411482 GCA_022839385.1 Asparagus kiusianus
ATTGCATAATATGGATTCACTGTGAATGAACACGATAAGTGTGTCTATTCTAATGTGATAAACAATGACTATGTCATCCTCTATCTCTATGTTGATAATATCCTTATCTTTGGAACAACTATTAAAGAAATCCTAAAGATTAAGGATTCTCTCCAAGAACTTTGACATGAAAGACTTAGGTCTTGCCGACATGATACATAGAATGAAAATCACTAGAGACACTAGAGAAATATCCATGTGTCTTTCTCATAGTATTGAGAAAATGTTGATCAAATTCAATTTACATGACTCTAAATCTGTCTCTACACCTTATGACTCTTCTATATCTTTGGTGAAAAATTAAGGTGAACCTATCTCCCAGCTGAAGTATTCTCAGTTGATTGGATCTCTCCTATACAAATCCAACCGGACTAGACCCGATATAGCTTATGATGTAGGGAAGCTGAGCCAGTATACCAGTAACCCTAGCAAAGATCATTGGATTACCTTAGAGAGAATATTCAAATACTTAAAAGGCACAGTTGACTATTACTTGACTTACACTGGGTACCCTGATGCTATAGAAGGGTATAGTAGCACCAACTAGGTCACCTATTCTAACAGTGTAAAGTCTACATCTGGATATGTATTTCTTTTTTATGGTGGTGCTGTATCCTGTAAATCCTGTAAGCAAATAGTAATTGCCAGGAGTACCATTGAGTCTGAATTGATTGCACTTAGTACCACTTGCACAGAAGTAAAATGGTTAAAAGATCTACTCTATAAACTTCCTTTGGTCCCTAAACCATCTCCTCCAATTTCTATTCATCTGATTCTAGATCCACCATTGAGCTTTTAAAGCAAGTGCATGTTAATAAAAAACTTAACAGACATATTCAAATAAGATATAAATTTGTATAACGCCTGCTAGGAAAAGTTGTGTATCTAGACTTTGTAAAGTCTGAGAAGAATCTTGATAACCCTTTGACTAAGGGTTTATCCAAGAGTGTGGTTCTGGATTCATCAAGAGAGATGGGGTTAAACCATAAGTGAGATCACTAATAGAGGAAACTCAACCTTTATTTGGAGACGTAGTCCCAATGTAGGTTCAATGTGGTAGAAATAAGCTGGACTAGTGACACTCGTATGGAGCATCGACCTAGATATATTCATATATCATTATGGTAGCATCTGCTACTTCACCTTCTCTATGGTGATGATGCTCTTATGATACAGTTGGTTAGGCTATGTTTTACTCTTAATAAGTTCAATGCATGTACTACGGAGGGTATAATATCCCGTTGTAGTACCCTTTGAGGACTTACCTACGTGAGAGGAACCGTGATGGCCATGGTTAGGGGGGCTAGGCTAACCCCTAGAAACTCTCATAAGCCGGTTATTATGAGCATAGCCTTTAACGCTCAACCTATTTTGCTCAATATATGAAGACGTGTTGTATGTGTTTTCGTCAATGTCTGGTACAAGGGGCCTAATTTAAGGCCTAGTCCATTATGTCCCTTGGGTTGTGATGAACTCACTAAGGAAATGTTCAAGACCGAAAGCTACCTTTCCCAAATTCACGATACGAAAGGTTGCCCAACCTATATTTGTTATGCGATTTATTTATTTATTTATTGATTTTTGTGTTTTTAGTCAAATATTGCCTTTTGAGGGGACTGTTGGCCATATTGTGGGAGAAAAGGCAATTTTGTATTCATGAATAGTCCCACATGGACTAGTGACATGAATAGTAAATGGTTTAAATTGCTTCACCTCTTATTAGGCTTTGAATAGTGTTTTGAGCTTTGTATTATTTGGGCTTTGCATAACACACACACACACGCATGCAAACGCCTCGCCTCGTCACGCCACGCCTCCCCACACCGCAATGCGCGTGCCATGCCACGCCGTACCACACGTGCACATTTTTTGTTTTCCAAACTTTATTTTTACACATTTTTGCGTGCGTGACGACTGTAAAATTTGAGGGTAACAGATGTAGATTTGGCGAACATTATGGAATTGATTGCTAGGGTTTGTAACGGCTATCTAAAACCCAATATATACAGCCGAAGACCCCTTTGGAAAAACACAGAAATGAAAGCAAATTCTTCTCTTCTCTCCTCTGTTCTTCAAAGTAATTATTTTCGTGCAATTTTTAGTTTTTACCTTGGACAACCGTCTTCATCTGAGCAAAAGCTCTGCACTCTTGCCCGAGTTCATAGGCCAACCGATTCCGGGGTTTTTAGCGCTAGAGGAGAGGGGATCATCTGCGTCAGGGTAATAGGCAGGTCCTTAATCTTCTAGGACAGTGTTTACATGACTGCTCCCAATCATGCCAGTAATTTTCTTGTTCCTTTTATTTTGGATTTGTGCATGCTATAACTTATAACTTTTGTTTGATTATTATATAACAATACTAACTCATAATCTTTGCATCAAGAATTCTCATCAATAGTGTTAATGAAGATTCTTTAGTTTTGATCACCAATAATCCTCTACACTTCATTCAACTACTCCGTCAAAACCCTAATCCTCCGTTGATATTCCATTCCCTCAGCCGACGCTTCCGCCTCGAGGTTGTGCATCTGTAAGCTCAGAATCTCCTCCACCTTCTCTGTCATCTTCAACCTCTCCTTTAGCCTTTCTAATTCTCTCCTTATCCTTTCCTCCCTCTCCCCTCTCTTTCCCTTATTTCTCTCTCTAGCTCGTCATTTCTACGTTTTAGTTTTTCAAGCCCTAGTAATTTCAAGAAACCCATAAAAAATTAACTACACTTTATAAAACGAAGAATAAATTACAGAAAGGATTTATTATACATACTATTATGCTCTCTTGCAGCTTGATCATCAGCCTCAGCAGGGTCATCATCATTATGATGATTAACAGCATTATCAACATTATTATTGAGGTTGTCTAAGGGCTTCACAATCCTCCTCAATCTTCCTTCATCTCACCCACCGGCACCATCCATCTCAAAAATTCTCTACAATGCATCTAGAATTAGTATCAATACTAATCAAAGAACTGTCATATGTCCAAACGAATTAAGCTGTTATACAACCAAAGTGGGTAATGTTGTTGACCGAAGAAGGGATTCGATAAGCCGTTAAGAGATAGCAAAAGTCATTGGAGAAATGATTAGCATTGTAGGTGAACGGGTTGTAGGTATTCTCCTGATAAACAGTAGAATGCCTTGCCGAGGTTGATCTGACGTGGTGTGGCCGATAAGAATGGAGTGATGCAGCTTTAGGCCTTGGCATTGTGGTGCAGTGATGACTATTGAAGATCAACACCAGCCCATTTCAAAGCCCAATCTATTTTTAGCCTAGGGAAAATAAAAGCCAAAATCTATTTCATCTAAGCCCAAGACAATGGAAGCTTCTCAACAAATATGGAAGAAATATATTTTTAAGAGAAAATTATAGAAGGATGTAGAAAGAAGATCTTTTAGGAGAAGTATGTAGAATGTGGTTATAATGTATGGTTAGGATTGATTCTTCCACACACTTTCTAGCCCTCTTAAGCAACTATAAATAGGGATCTTGGGCTCTCATTTAAGAAAGTAAGAAGTGAGCTTGAGAGCTTGAGTGTGTAGTGTAGCCTTGTGTGAGTGTCCACCACAATAAAGGAGTTGTGTGGAAGTGATGTGTTCTTATAAGAACAAGTGTTGTATTCTCTAGTGTTCTATCAATAAAAGTGTCCTTTATATAGAGTGTTGTATTCTACAAATTCCATCAAAGTGGTATCAGAGCCTCGTTCGATCTAGTCGGGCAAATCGAAGGTGCTCGTGTACGATATGGCGAACATGATCCAGTCACAGATTCCGAAGCTGATAAAGACCAATTACGATAACTGGAGTATCCAGATGAAAGTCTTACTCGGCTCGTAAGACTTGTGGGAGCTCGTGGAGAATGTCTACACTGAACTGGAGTCACCTGCAGTAGAAGCAACTATCATAGCCACACAGAAGAGTGAGCTGAAGGAGGTCAGAAAAAGAGACAAAAAGGCTTTGTTCCTAATATTCCAAGGCGTAGATGAATCAGGGTTTGAGAAGATTTTCAACGCACTATCTTCTAAATAAGCATGGGAGATTTCACAAAAATCCTATCAAGGTGCGGAAAGAGCCAAAAAGGTACGCCTCCAAGCATTAAGAGTTGAATTTGAAAATTTGAAGATGAAAGCTACAGAATCAATATAAGACTATTTTAGTAGAGTTCAAACAATAACTAATCAAATGAAGAGAAATAGAGAAGAAATTAATGATGTAAGAATTATGTAGAAGATACTTAGGACTTTAGACTCTAAATTCAAATATATTATTCCGGCAATACAAGAGTCTAAAGATCTTTCCGAAGTTTCTATTGATGAGCTGTAAGGTTCTCTGCAAGCTTATGAACAAGATATAAACATCAGTTCAAATCAAGCGAAGAATCTAGAGTAAGCCTTGCAGAGTAAGATGACTATCAAATAAGATAGTCGAAGAGGACGTGGAGGCTACAGAGGCAGAGGCTCCTTTCGAGGTGGTTCAAACTTCCAGTAAGGTCATAGGAGACGGTACCAAGGAGGCCATGAAAATCAAGATCGAAATAGAGATCATGAACGATCATTCGATTGAGGACGAGGTCATGGCACACGAGGAAGAGGACAAGGAAGAAGTTACCATGAGGACAGATCTCAGCCACAGTATTAGAAATGCAAGAGATACGGCCATCTCAGCTACGAATGTTGGGAGAAATTAAATCAAGTGGTAGAAAGAAGTAACTTTGTAGAAAGGGAGCAGTCAGATACTTTAAAAGTCTTGCTGACATATCAGGAGAGTGAAAATAAGAATAAAGATATCTGGTATCTAGATTCAGGTGCCAATAACCATATGTGCGGCATCAAGGAGTTTTTCACCGAGCTGAACGAGACGGTACAAGGAGATGTCACCTTTGGAGATCAGTCAAAGATTCCAGTGAAAGGAAAGGGGAAGATAATGATTCAGACAAAGACGAGCGAGAACATGTACATATCTGATGTCTACTATGTTCCAGCATTACGAAATAATATTTTGAGCCTCGGCCAGCTCCTTGAAAGAGGCTATGATAAACATCTAAAAGACCTTGCCCTCACTATTAAGAACAAAAATGAAGTTATTGCAAAGGTGAACATGTCTAGAAATAGCTGACTCTGAAATGTATAGTATTAATTTGTTTGCAAAAGTAGAATATTGTTGAAAGTATTTAAATGGTGATGTGACAATCATCTTATTTATTTACTTAATTTATATTTAACGTTTGAATTATTATTTGTTAGCCACCAAAAAGCGCTGAAAATGAAAATATATACTAGATAAATTAACTCATATGATTCATGCATGGGTAGGGGTGAATCATGTTCATTTTTTAATTACATTCAATTTTAGAATGATCAGGTGGCAATGCTCTCCTGAGTTGCACACTAATGACAATTTGCTAACGTGTGCCCTAACCTAGGAAATGATGAGGAAGAAGAACTTAGGGAAGAATACATGGATTTCTGGTCCAATGGTGTGATCGATATGTTCGATACTAAACATGAAGTTTATGCTTGTGTTTAAACAGCGAATTTGAGATGACTTTTAACTGGTTATACATCAAATTAAATGAATGAGGATTCATTAGAAATCCATATCTATCTAGTTTCCAGAAAATCAAACTTTTTATTATTTGGAGTCTTATAGAGGTAGTTATCTACATTTAAGTGGAGATTGTTTAGCTTACCCAAAAATTTAGTTTCATGAACTTAGTTATTGAAGATGCATGGAGTCTTTTGTTTTTAATGCACCGAGTCTTGTCTTCTTTTGGATAGTATAAATACCTATGTAATTATTAAGTTTATTCAAATCATTCGAATTAAAGTAAAATGCTCTTAGTGACTTTCTCTTTCATGTTTCTCTTGTTTGTGTGTTAGTGAGAATGCCCATCACCTTCCAACAAATTAGTAGCATCAGATCTTGGTGTTAAGATGACATCAAAAGGAGGCTATTTTTCTTTCCAATACCCTCAATTGTGATTTGAGATGCAAGCCTTTTATTTTATTTTTATTTTTTATTTTTATTGGGGCGGGGGGGAGGGGGGAGTTCTAGGGATGCTACACTTGTTCAATCAATATAAAAGTTGTTGTTTAATTAATGAATATTGTAGCGGAATTAAATAAATATTGCAACTAGAAACAAGAAACCAAAGATAATAAAGAGAACTAGCAAGACATAGAGAATTTTTATAATTGTTTAGAAATTTTCTCCATACACTCTTTCCCTCGAAGGGGATTGTACACTAAGATAAATATTCTTCTAGATTATAAGCCCTAATTCAGGAGGTTTTGGAAGACAGCTTCCTAGATTATACCCTAATCTAGTCATCTACTCCCAAATAAATTCTATCATAAGTGTGTACCCTAGCTCTTTGCTTATCTGCGGGTTGAGTATGTTGTAAACTTGATCAAACGATCCTAGAAAAGAGTATTGTTTACAATCACATATATTTATTAAAGCGTAAATAAAAAATATCTTATAGCCCTTTACTAAGTAAATCATTCTTTGAAAACTTTAAGATTCGGATCTAAAGGAATAGAGGCGAAGGCAATGATCCTAGTGTAGCACCCATCGATAGATATGGATCTTGTTAGGCGCAGAGTCACGCCCTCACGCCGCAGAAGCGATATAACCTGAGAGATAGCCCTGGTTTTTGTTGTCACAAAAGCACAAGTCAACCTCTATATTTCCGTTCTCAAAGGAAACAAGAATAGAAAGTGAAATATCTCAACAAAATAAAATACACTCTTCCTCTCATCAGTTCTAGGACTGAATTGTTGAGGGAACCTACAAGCAATAGCCAACACCTAGAAAATAGTAAATACACGAGATTTATGTGGTTCGGAAAACTTGCCTATGACCACGGGAGGGGTTAGGGGAGATTCTACTATGAGAAGAACACCGACGACTTGTACAATGCACAAGCTCGTCTCAAAAATAAAGCTATGATTTTTACCCAAAAGAAATTAACCTCTCTTTTGTAAAATCTCTCCAAAAGATCTCTCCTTTTATCTCTCCTCTTCACAGATCCGAAAAAGAAAAAAAAAGACTACCTTTTATCCAAAAGTACTGCCGCCTAACCCTCTTTTTCTTTTGCAGCCGAAAAAACTTGTTTTCACCTCTCTGCTTTTTCCCCTACGCGAAACCCTAGAGAACAGTTGATATAAATAGGAGAGTTGATCTCGGGTGGGCCCTCTCAGGGTGAGCCTGTTGAAAACTCAACGTGGGTGGATGTGGCCCTCACATTTGCTGTTCACGCGCTTTGTAAGGCTGTCTTGCGCTCACAATTCTCCACCTCATACATCATTTGATAAACCTTAAATATTGTACGAACACTAGAAGAAACACCGCGAATATCACCAGAGAGATCTGAAATACCAAACCAGGCTAAACAAGACCAAACCAGCTGCGCCACTATATCGCGGCTGCCTACGTACCCTCCATCGGGATCAAGCTAACTGTAGTTCTGTTATTCTTCTCCATCATAGTCTCCACCTCACCCCATCACCGCCCCGAAGGGCCATGCCCTCTTGGTCTGATCAACACGGGATGATATGAAGCAAGTCCAAGCAATGCTTAAACTTGCTTCATGTCACCACTTTGGTTAACATGTCTGCTGGATTCTCATTCGTGTGCACCTTCATGAGAGAAATATCACCTTCCTCTATGACATCCCGCACAAATGATACCTGACATCGATATGCTTGGTACGAGCATGATGAATTTAATTCTTCACCAAGTGAATCACACTCTGACTGTCGCACCACAAGTTCACGTTCTGCTGCTCAATCCCCAAATCGTCTAGAAGACCCTACAACCACAATGCTTCCTTCACTCCCTCCGCCATGGCAATATACTCGGCCTCTGTAGTAGAAAGTGACACTGTAGCCTTTAACATCGATCGCAAACTAACTGGAGCTCCATGTATCTTGAATACATAACTAGTAGTAGATCGTCTTTTATATAGATCTCTTGCATAATCAGAGTCCACAAACCCATCAATCTGACATGTATCTCCATCAAAACATAGACCCGTAACCGTGGTACCTTTCAAGTACCTCAGGACCCATTTCACCGCTTTCCAGTGCATCTTTCCCGGATTCGCCATGAACCTGCTGACCACACTAACCACCTATGAAATATATAGGCGTGTACATATCATAGCGTACATCAAACTGCCAACTGCACTAGCATAAGGAACACGCTCTATGTGTGCTTTATCTTCCTCTGTAGTGGGAGATTGTTTACCTGAAAGCCTAAAATATAGATCCAATGGAGTCACCACTGACTTAGCACTTTGCATCCCGAACCTCGCGAACAATCGCTGATTCGCTCGCTCTCTTCTAATCTCCATACTCAGTATTTTCCTAACAGTGCTCATGTCCTTCATCTCGAACTCTTTACCAAGTTGAGATTTCAGTCTATCTATCTCCACCTTGCTCTTCGAGGCAATAAGCATATCATCCACATACAAAAGAAGATAGATATAATCACCTCCACGAAGCTTCCGAATGTAAACACAACAATCATAATCGCTTCGGGAAAACTCATGCTTCAGCATGAAGAAGTCAAATTGCTTGTACCACTACCGAGGAGATTGATTCAGTCTATAGAGTGACTTCCTCAAGCGACACACATGATTCTCCTTGTCCTCAACCTTGTAGCCCTCAGGTTGATGCATATAGATCTCTTCATCCAAGTCTCCATGCAAGAAGGTCGTATTTACATCAAGTTGTTCCAGCTCAAGATCACCATGAGCAATAATACTCAATAGCACCCGAATAGAAGTGTGTTTCACCATCGGAGAAAAGATCTTATTGTAATCCACACCCTCTCTTTGTACAAACCCTTTAGCCACTAACCTCGCCTTGTATCTTATACCACCGAGCTCTGAATAATCTTCTTTTCTCTTATACACCCACTTACAACCAATAGCTTTTTTCCTTCGGGCAATGGGATCACCTCCCATATTTGGTTCTTCCGAAGAGATTTCATCTCCTCCTCCATCGCAGCCAACCAACTCTCACTATCCTTGTCCCGAATAGTTTCATTGAAGGAGACCAGCTCATCTTCCTCCACCGAGAGTACGTATTCCATCAAATTAACCTGCCTATAGTGCCTCAGGGGTTGATCAGCCCCCAGCTTCAGTAGCTGCTTGTATGCTCGTCTTGGCCTAGTGGAAACCAACTATCCTCGAGTTGATGTTGTTGTAGTGCTTGTGTATTTTCCTGCTAAACATCCTCCTGCTCAAGCTCATCATCTACCTGATTTCCCACTTGAACATGACTAGAACCTGGTTGGTCTTTAGGTTCTATCTCAATAACCTGGGACTTTGAAGTCCCAAAAGTCCCAACACCATCATCCTTGGGCGCCTTAGCAATCATGGACTTCGAATCTTCTGTACACCAAAGGTGATAGCCTTTTACACCCTTTGCTTACCCTAAAAAATTGTCTTCTTGCCCTCGCGTCAAGCTTTCCCTCGTTGACGTGATAATAGACGGTACATCTGAAAATTCTGAGTCTCTCATAATCTACATGTTCCCCTGACCACACCCTATAGGGTGTATCACCATCCAGTGTAAAATGTGGAGAACGGTTCATAATATAACAAGTTGTAACCACCGCTTTTTCCCACCATTCCTTGCCCAATCTAGCATAAGATTGCATACTCATTGCTTTCTATCATAATGTTCGGTTCTGTCTCTTCACGACCCCGTTCTGTTGTGGTGTTGACCTAACTGTCCAGTATCGAACAATGCCCTCCTGATCACAGAATTTTTTGAAAGCACCATCTGTATACTCTGTACTATTATCAGATCTAAGTGTCTTCAATTTATTGCATGTCCTGTTCTCAATCATTGCTTTCCACTTCTTGAATGTCTCGAATACCTCATTCTTATGCTTAAGAAAATAAATCCAAGCATACCTCGAATGATCATCTATGAATGAGACAAAATACCTGGAACCATCCTTGGAAGTTGTCTGAGTCGGACCTCAAACATCCGTGTACATATAATCTAGTATACCTTTGCTTTTGTGATTGCTTTTTAAGGATCTTGTGCGTCTTTTCATACACACAATCCTCACAAAAATCTATGTAATGTTTCTTCAGATTCTTTAACAGACCCTCCTTACCAAGCAGAACTAGACCCTTCTCTGACATGTGTCCAAGCCGCCTATACTATAACTGTGTGTGCTCACATGGGTCTCCACCACTTTCTTCAGTTCTAACCGCTGCATCTCCCGTCAATGTCATACCTGAGAGAGTATATAAATTACCGTGACGAACACCCTTCATTACTATAAGAGAACCCCGAACAACCCTCTTCACTCCGTTCTCTGTAACAATCCTGCAACCACCGGAGTCCAATGCACCAACTGAGATAAGATTCTTCCGCAAGTCAGGAACATGCCTCACATCAATCAAGGTTCGGACCACTCCATCATGCATCTTGATCTTGATATTACCTAGCTCCATCGTTTTACAAGCATGGTTGTTCCCTAGAAATACGACTCCATCATCAATACTTCTGTAGGTAGTAAACCACTTCTTGTAGGCGTATAAAATTGCCTATAGGTCCCACAATACAGCTCGACGACGCTAATTCGACCAAATCGACCATCGGGCGACGTATCCAAACAAGACCGTTATCCCGCTAACGCCGAAGCCAAGCCATACGCAACGGAGCAGGTTAACGAGGCGACGAAGCCAACAAATCGCACCCAAGCATTGGAACGCATCCGCTCGCACGCGGAATCAAACCAACGTTTCGGGGAATCACCGAGTCATCTAAATAAGAGCGAACTCGGTGATATAACGATCGAATCAAGATCAATTCCGGACTCGAACTCAGAAGCGGATTAACTGCCATATTTGGAATCAAGTCAACAAGTCGATTCCAAACCAAGTCAACCACAAACCGAATCAAATCCGAATAACGGAGAACCGGAAACACTGGAAAACGGCGAAACGGACAACACCCGGGAACTCGGCCAGAACCGAGCCAACCCGGGGTGGCTCGGCCCAAGCCGAGCCACCCCAGGGTGGCCCGGAAGCCCCCCCCCCCTCTCCCCTTGTGTGTTGTGTACACGTGCATACGCACAGGTTCGAGTGGCTATAAATAGGAGAGGTGTTGTTCATTCTCAGGGGTTAGATTTTGGAGGAGGCAAAGCCCTGCTGGATTGGAGATTCAAAACTTAGAAAAGATTCAATCTTTGGAGACTCGAAGACTTGCTCATCCGGATTTGGTGCTCAGCGATCGACAACGCCAAATAAGGCAGGAGTTCGAGAGGACCGGATCGGGAGATCTACGTTTCTATACTCCGGATCTAAGCTTGGTTCTTAGATCCCGAGATTGAGCGGTTGTTTCCTTGGTGAAACAATCCCTCCGGCTATTATCTCCCTTGGTGGAATAATACCCGTTATACTGCGTAGATCTGCCCGGATTTGGATCTAGCGGTGGTCCACGGCAAATAACCCCGGCGCAGGCGAAGAACCCACAAAGTGAGTGATCGCAAAACAGGAGCTCGCAATTCGTTCGACAAACAAGGATAAAAGTTGTAATCTTTTTCATTTCATTTTGAATTTTCATTGTAACCGGATCTTATAAAAAGACCGGATTTCTGTAATCGATAAACTATTACGAAAGTGTACAATGGAATCAATGAAGAAGAATACAAATTTTCCCGCGAACACTTCTTATTTGGGCATATGTGGTAAGAGCAACCTGAATCAAGAATCCACTTCCCGGAGATATCCTCACCACTCGTGATGACATAACTTCCTTCTCGCTCCCTTCCACTGAAACATAGCTTGCTTCTTTCTTACCTTCTCTCCTCTCAGTCTTGTTGTTATTCTTCTTCTCACCTACTCTCTTATTTAGACAGTCGACCTTGAAATGCCCAACTTCACCGCATTTGAAACAAGCTCTTTCAACAAGAGGTCTTGATTTAGATCTAGACTTTCCTCCCTTACCTTTTCCTCGCTCATTGCTCCTTCCTCTAGCAAACAATCCCTGCGCTTGTTCTTTGATACCATCAGTAGTCATGTCACTGGTTGCAATCTTTTGAAGGTCATCCGCTAGAAGCGTCGTTCTAGTCTCATTCATCGTCAAATTGTCTCCCACAAGCATCAGTGTTTGCACCAGGTTCTCATAAGACTTCGGCAGAGATAGAAGTAGTAGAATCGCTTGATCCTCGACTTCAACCGTCACATCTATATCCTTCAAATCTGATATGATCCTATCAAACTTGTTGATATATTCCCAGATTGATGAGCCCTCCTCCATCTTGTAAGTATATAATTTAGATTTTAAATAGATCCGGTTCTTTAGACTCTTCGTCATGAAGGTGCTTTCTAACTTTGACTACACGCCCGTAGCTGTTTCCTCTCCATCTACCAAGAAAGCTACATCCCTTTCAAGACAAAGGATAATCGACGCCCGTGCTTCCAGATCCAACTCCTCCAAATCCTTATCAGATATATCATTGTGCTTCTTCTCTTTTCCAGCCAAAACTTTTTGTAATTTCTGCGAAATCACGAGTTTTTCATCTGCATCCTCCAATAGGAAAAATCATTCTTCCCATTGAATTTTTAAATCTCGTACTTTCCAACTTTAACTAATTTACTGATAGACGTCATCCTCCGTTTGTATTAATAAATCCTCTTCTCTTAAGAAATTGCCAAGCACCACCTCAAACCAGAAGCTACACCACTCCCAATCTGAATAACAGTTCTGATACCAATTGTTGGGCGCAGAGTCACGTCCTCACGCCGCGGAAGCGATATAACCTGAGAGATAGCCCTGGCTTTTGTTATCACAAAAGCACAAGCCAACCTCTATATTCCCGTTCTCAAAGAAAACAGGAATAGAAAGTGAAATATCTCAACAAAATAAAATATACATTCTTCCTCTCATCAATTCTAGAAGTGAATTGTTGAGGGAACCTACAAGTAATAGCCAACACCCAGAAAACAGTAAATACACAAAATTTATGTTGTTCGGCAAACTTGCCTACGTCCACGGGAGGGGTTAGGGGAGATTCCATTATGAGAAGAACACCGACGACTTGTACAATCCATAAGCTCGTCTCAAAAATAAAGCTATGATTTTTACCCAAAAGAAATTAACCTCTCTTTTGTAAAATCTCTCCAAAAGATCTCTCCTTTTATCTCTCCTCTTCACAGATCCGAAAAAGAAAAAAGACTGCCTTTTACCCAAAAGGACTGCCACCTAACCCTCTTTTTCTTTTGCAGCCGAAAAAAACTCGTTTTCACCTCTCTGTTTTTTCCCCCTGCACGAAACCCTAGAGAACAGTTGATATAAATAGGAGAGTTGATCTCGGGTGGGCCCTCTCAAGGTGAGCCTGCTGAAAACTCAGCATAGGTGGATGTGGCCCCCACGTTTGCTGTTCACGCGCTTTGCAAGGCTGTCTTGTGCTCACAATCTGCACTCACAGATCTAAAGATGAATAACATGATAACTACGTGATCAAGAAGACTATTGGATGATCCACATGATGATCTAACTCTAAACTTCAAATCCTAACTTTTCTCTCTCTTTCTATCTCAATTAGGTTAGGCTGTGATAGGAGAGAGGGCATAACAGCTGCAACGAATGGCTGAGATTAGATCTCAAAAAGCTGCAAATTGATCCATGCCTATAAATGGGCCACTTGCTCATTGATGAGCAATGTGCCATCAATTAGTCAATGGCTCATCGATGGACAACATGCTTCTATAGTTTTGTTTGCATCGATGAGGGGTTTCAAATCGATGACCAAAACTTTATATATCAATGGGTAATGTGCTCATTGATGGGTCAAGACTCTCTGCAAAATTCTTCATCAAAGGAGTGGTGAGAAACTAAAGGATTTAGTAGCAGGTCCATTGATGAGGACTAATGCTCATTGACGACCAATTGCTCATCAATGAGCATCGTGCTCATCGATGAGTATACTTGCAGAATCAGCTGACTTTCATTGCATTTGAACTCAATATTGATTCTATCTTATATAACCTACACAGGTCATCTCAAACAAAAATTAGTCACCAATACATGTTTGTTATTATTCAAACAAAAGAAATTGTATGAACAAGATAGTTAACAATTTCTCCCCTTTGATTATAACATATCGAAAAAAAATTTGAGTACAATAAGGATAAGTTTGAGATACAACAGAAGTGCAATAAAATCAGTTTCATGATAATCATATAGTGATATGCAAGCTTCCCCTAGATATATGCACATATGAAACAAAAACGCAGTCTAAGCTCCCCCTACGATATTACATCAAACCAAGCAACAAGAACATTCACATGCAATGCAACACGCACAAAAAACTTTTTAATAATGTCAAATTTGTCCAAACACTTCTGCCCCCTTTTGTTATTAGCAAAAGCCGGTCACGCTTTCTAGATGGACATAAAATAAGATAGCAAAGTGTTGACAACCATGAGGTGATTGACAAAAAAAAATGAATAACAAAGCAGATAGTTAATTCTATTAAAGATTATCGTACAAATGTGATCGGGGCGCACGGAGACGGTGCCGATGGTGACATCCCCCTCCGCGATGTTGAGTTTTAGCTTTGGGGTCCAGAAATAAAATGAAGAATATTGTAATAATATTTGATAATCATTACAATATATGATAATCTCCAATGAATATGAGCTTGTAGAGCCCTTACAATCAGAGCATGCGTGCTATAATTTGAAAAGAGCGTCGGCGACCACAAGGAGATTGGTAAGAGAAACGAATAACAAAACAGATATTTCTGTTTATAAAGTATTCTAGTAGAAATGTAATGATCTCCATCGATTGAGGGGCAGCGATTAAAGCAGTTCCAAAGCAAGATGTATCAGCTCATCGTCTCAAGAAATCTGCCGATGACGTCATCTCATGGAACGAAGACGGGTCAGCCTTCATCGTTTAACAGCCTGAAGAGTTGGCATGCTGCACATACATTCTAAAGGGAAAATTGTGGTATATTATGCCTGTGAAGACGTCGTTTCGTGAAGTTCTAGCAAACAATAGAAAATATCGACAGAGGTTAAATAAATTGCTCTGAATACGGCCTCGTACAGTAACATCATAACTTAAAATTTTATGACATTTTCCTACTATTCATATCTCAGTGTAATTCTACATTCCAGACTACATACAAAGACCAAGCCTCGCTTGCACATGTACTCACTACAGGTTGCAGGTAAAATATCCAAACACTGCCTTACTATCTTGTTTTTACAAGATCCCCCCCCCCCCCCTCGTCTTCTGTTTTCAAGAGCAGCTGCTGTACAAACTCAAGCACAACGATGCATAGTTGCACTATGATGTCACACTGAACGTCCCACTTTACAATGAACACTATGAATCTCAAAAATTATGTGATCTTCATATAAAAAGACTACAAAGAGCTTCTATAAGTTGAATTATGCCTTACATCTATGGCCCTTCTCGTCCTTGGTTGTTGCACTTTATGATATTATACTTACAGAGGGGACACGTAGCGTTGATGTAAAGCCACTTATCTATGCAGATGCAATGGAAATGATGGCCGCAGGGGAGTTCTCGTAGCTCCACCCCATCGTCATAAGCAGAAAGGCATATGCAACATTCCTACAAAACAACCCACATGTTAGACATTCGACCAAAAGTATTGTTAGGGTTAGGGTTAGGGAATATGATTTGGGATATCCTATTTGGTTTTCCAGGTTTAAGACAGTCATCCACAAGATGCCCTCTGAATAAATAAATAAATAAACTCCGGAACTTTAGATAATAACCTCCTGAACTTAATTTACTGAAGTACAATAATTTACTGAAGTACAATAACTGATGGTACAATTTTGGCCTATGTAATTTTTAACTTTATTAAGAATTTTCGAAATTTGGGTAGGTAGAGAGTGATAAGGATGGTTTTGAATCTTTACCCTTCACATTAATGCCCTTTATGACAATTCCAATAGTTCTGCGGATTTTGTATAGTTTTTTAAAGTGCATGGGTTTTTTTTTCTAATTCTTAAGGTTTAGGGGCTGCCAAACGCCTCGAGTGCCAGGGGGCTGTAATTTACGTATGTTATACTGATAAAAAAGCAAACAAAAGTCACATTTTCAACTAATAAAAAAAAAACCAAAGAAATGACAAAAGATAATTTTCAACATTTGCAGGAAAGTTTCAAGATTCAGTCAAAAGCTTTAATGCGTAAAGAAATTCAAGCATACGTTCAGAGGTATGTTCGTAAATTTCAGTATTTTAAGCAAAATTAATGTGAGTGTAATAGCTTTTGTTCATGATGAAATATGTACTCAGCTTCACTATTATATTTCTATATTTCAGTGAAAGTTGTAATAGTCATCAGCTAGCAACGTACGGACTGCTACAATGGAATTAAAGGTAACCACAGACAAGATTTGAATTATAGCCAGATGCATCTGACATACATGGAATGAAAGACTACAACATTGCCTTTTAAGGGGTAATAGCAGAGAGAAGCTATAGAAATTACATACCGAATCCTCCGCTGAAAGAGCATGTTCAACCGGGGGATCACTACCACACTCAGTCATTATTCCACTTGATGATCTTGACAACTCACTACCAAGTTTCTCAGAATCACCAGTTCTCCAAAATTTGTATTTTGGAAGTTGGCGAATGTCTTCATCTGAAGCTCCTTCCTGTTACAGAAGTGAGCAAAGGCGAACAAAATTATTAAATCTAGCTAATCTTCTATTTAATCATGGATACATATGGGAGTATCTTCAATATCAAGTTTCACAAGACATATAAATGAGGATTAATAATTTTATGTCATATATCACAGACATGGATGCAACATATGCAGTGACTAGTACGATGACTCAGTTCCTTTGACAACTTAGATGTTGGAAATTAGAGAGTTATTGACAATGAGATTCTTTATATAAACAAAATATATCAAGAGATGCCACATGTTTAATTTATGGAGATTCTCCAAATAAACAAAATATGTCAAGAGATGCCTCATGTTTAAATTTATATCCAAAATTTTAAAACTACTGTTTATATGATTGATCGAGTAGTATAAAAAGTCAAAACAAACATATCAAAATTTGATAGTTGTCGATTAAAGAGAAAAAAAAGTAATTTCAACTGGTAGGTGTTAATTAAGTACTTAAACAGCTTTGGAAAAACCAAATCACAGAAATTATTGGGATGGAACTCCTGACCTAGCCCAAGGAGTTCGAGGGTGTTCGGAGAGGCTTATTTTTAGAAGCTTTTAAGCTGTGTTAGCTTTTGGTTCTTTTGGTTTTTATGATAAAAATTATACAAGAACAGTTTGGGCAGAACAGTAATTTATTGGTCAAATTTAGCTTGTTTAGGTGAGCTTATAAGCTAATTTTTTAAAAGTTGGGGTATACCAGCTTTCTAAAGTGGGGCATATAAGCTAACTTATTTGGTATTTTAACAAGTAGATATGAAAATGTTAATTTAAAAGCTAGTTTGACCAAACACATGTGCTCACCAAACACTCTTAATCGAATCCTACGATAAAAAAAAGTTCTGCATTCAAGTTAGCCCAATAGCCCTAATTGCGAACAGGTCATGCAAGGCCTAATTTTGGTCCATATGGCTAACACATTATATCTTTTTGTGTAGGTGTGCGCGTGTGCAGAAGTGTTAGTGAGTCTATGTGTACGCACGCAATACAACATACATAAGATCCTTGAGTTTTTCCTTAGGTTGGGTATTAATCCCGCAACTTTCTCATATTGGGAGAAAAATCAAAAGAACTGAACAAATATAATGAACGTAAAGACTCAAAATGAAAATAAGAACATACCAATTATGAAGCTTTATAACTGGGTCCTACGGGTTAGGTACAAGTAACCTGAATATCAGGCAAGGGTTAAAAGTACCTGATCCCATAATTAATTAGGTTGGGTTTCAGTTATCCTCGTACTTTGACCCAATCAGACCAATTGTTACCCGCATGTAACCTAACGGCTTAAATCAATCTAAAGTCCACAAAATTCTAGAATCTATCGATGGATAAAAGAATCTGAAATTGTAATCGATCCATTTCTATGCTGCAACAGATTAGTTGTCAGTTTGACCCGAGTAAATGTGATCAAATCAACCAAATTAAAATATGTTAAAAGTCAGATATCTGTTGAGATAATCATGGTTTATGTGTTGGTTAAAGAGAATATATCTCTGGCAGATTTTTGAGGTAGATTTAGGGTGAAGATGGTTTGGATATTGCCTCTATATATAGGATTTTTTTTCCTGTGAAAAAATACTGCAAAAAGATGACAAATAAAAAATTGTCATCCGACCCCTAGAAGAATTCCCCTTCTTCCTTTCCATAATATCAGAGCCTAATTTTTTCCCTTCAATCATCTCTATGAGCTTCATACCCTAGATAGTCCCTCTCTCCCCTAGAAGCCATCTTCTCAATTTTCCCCAGACTATCCCAGCCAAGAACTTTTCACTTTCCAAAGGTAAAGCATGCTTCCCGAGAACCTTCTCAAAAACCCAACCAAAAACAAAGTCGGTCTCTCTCTCCCAAAAACTTATGTTTCCTAAAATTTCCAAGGAAAAACTTTCAGGTCCTTTACCTTTGAGTTATAAAGCTCTAATCTGTATCTATTAAACATTGTTTTAAAAAGCCTCTGCCTAGTCCGCATAGGCGTACGCCTAAGCCTAGGTGGTACCTAGACCGCCTAACTAGCGCTTAGGCGGTACCTAGGCCGCCTAACTAGCACCTAAGCGGTACCTAGGCTACCCATCTAGATTTTAGGAGTGTTTAAGGGAGCGTTGTCTGCTTATGTGGACAGTACCTTTAGGCCCTGATCGTGATTTATATGTTGTGGTCTCCACGTCCTCCAACCTCCTTCAAACTCCTTTAACCTCCAAATATCAACACCTCCATTATCTCCTCCGACCTTCAATAAAACCTCCTCGACCAACATTTAAATGAAGAAAGAAATCCGCCTAGACACTAGTCTGGCACCTAAGCTTTCTATAACATGTACATTTACTATCGATTATTATAATTAAAAAATAAAAAAGAAAACTCCTAGGCTCTAGACATCGAATCCAACGCCTAGGCCTCCTAACGCTTTCTATAACCTTATTAGTTATTATTTTGGCTATTTAGTGTTTAAGTATGCTTGATTTATTGTGTATCTAAGATTGCTATTCTTTTGACAAATTTATATGAATTTAACACATGTTTATCGATTATTATAATTAAATAATTTAAAAAAAAAGACGAACGTCTGGACGCCGCCTAGGCGTGTAGGCGCTAGATCAAACGCCTAGACCGCCTAAGCGCCTTCTGTAACATTGCTATTAAATCAAAACAACCATTGCTCCCCTTTCTCTTAGCATCGCCACCACACTTGACCCTTTCTACCCTTGTGCTGTCAGAGCTACCCCACCAGAGTTCGACCTCGATCAGCATCGTCCACCTCAACCAGAACTCATCCCAAACAAGTCAATCCCTTTTTCTTTTGTTTCATATCTGATGTCGACCAGATCTAATGAAGCGCGATCCCAATAGATCAATATAGCACTCCTGAACTTGATTCAAATCTAACCATGTCATCACAAGCACTTTAGACATCTGCTTCTCTGATCAACGCCACTTAGCAAAGATCCTACGCAAATCAGAGCCACCTACCTCCACTCAAACCCAACCCGTCAAATATCAATTTTATTTTTAATTTAATTTCCAGTTTAACATGCTACTGTCTTAGTAGTATTAGCTACATATTTATCTAATACATATTTCAAAATGGAATTTTTAATACATATTTTAAAATGGAATTTTAGTTTTAGTTCTTTACCAAATGGCTAGTAAACTTGTTATGTCAGAGTTAGATGAAATTGACAATTTTAATGGCAGAAATTATACTTGTACATAACATTGACAACATCATCGAAACAACTGTTTTGACCCTAACTAAAAACTCTATCACTAATGAAAAGAAAGGGTTTCGAGCAACAAAAATCATAAGACAAAAGGCGTAAAGCCAAATGCTCATGTTCATGGAAGACAATCTATTCAAGCTCTTTGAAACCTATAATACTTCCATGAACATATGGAAGGCAACAAAAGAAAAATTAACATCGTTGCTAAAGTTAACATTTAGCTCCTCTTGCATTAGTACAATTTTTGTCATATGAGACAATGTCGTGAGAAAGTATATGTTCCCAATTTAATGATGAAATTTGTTACATGTTCCCAATTTAATGATGAAAGGGCTATAAGTTAGACTTTATAACCATATGGTTCCACAGGAAACGATGAGAAAGTATATGTTGTGAGAATGCATGTACCAAAGCATGAACTATTAGTTCGTAGACCTATATTAACTCCAATAAGTTATAGTTTAGAACTATTTGTCTTGTTATATTTATGATCCTAAACTATGTCATTCTAGAATAGGACATGCTAGTATTTCTAAAATAAATCAGATTGTTAGAATGAAGTGGTTGTTTGTGTTGGAGATTATTGGAGCATACAAACAACTACACACAATAATGGATGCAAGCAGAAACACAACATATTAGGAAAATCCACCATCTTCATAAACCAATACAACTCATACAACCATAGTTGCATGATTCCCTGGACCCCCCCTCAAGCCGTCGAACAGTTCATGCGAACCGATTCTCGGTACATTTACTAACCGATTCCCTGTGATACATAAATTGGTTCTCTAAAATTAGCATACTGCTTATAAAGTATGAGAGGACCAAAGTTGATTTACAAGTCTATTTTCATGTACATGCACTTGGATTTTTATTATATGTTTCGATAATATTATTGAAAATATTCTTTCAGTAAGTAGAGGTTATCTAAAGTTAATAACTAATTCTAAATCACTATTTCTTTAACCGATGTTGCTAAGAAGATTTTGTCTCGGCCTATTAATAGCTCTTCAGTTGAGAGAAATTGGAGTACTTATTCCTACATACAAAGTGTGAAAGAAATAGATTAAACAGTGGAATGGCAGATAAGTTAGTATTCGTCCATTCAAACATTCGCCTCCTGTCAGGATTTTGTAAGAATTACAAAGTTAGTCCATATAAAGGATGAGATATGGGTCCCAATAATAATAACTTGGAGGACCCTTCAAGTAAGTTAGAGGAGCTTAGATAGACTTGCTTGGACTCGGAATTAGCAGAAGATGCACTTGATGTTAAGGGGAATAAAGTTACAAAATAAAAAAAAATGTTAAGAGGCTATCTAATATTTAATATTTTAAGTTTTATGTATTCTGAAACTATAAAAATAAAATATTAAAGTATTTTGTATGAAAAAATATTGAAATGCATAATTACTTCTCTAGTTTCTATACACTTTAAAAAATGATAATTATACCCAAAAAAATTACAACGTATCCTATATCGAACTTGCCTATCGAAGCAAGCTACCCCCTGCCAAATCCAAAATTTCAAAGTCTCGAATTGCATACCCGAATTCATACGACCCACTACGTACCGTGAACCATGTGGCTATGCATACAACCAATACGAGTGTACAACTTTTGCACAGACAAACTTAAAAACACACTCACATCTCACATCTCACATCTCTCAAGGAACCCAAGAACAATAATCACTCAAGAGCTCCAAATAGCCTACCATCACAATACATCACTCAAGCAATCTGAGAACATTGATCACTCAAGAGTTCTAAGAGGATCCCCTTCTCGCAAGATGATGATTTCTCACAACAATAACACACCCTTTATAGGTTCTAAAGAAAAAGAAAAATTCAAGAAGCATACTCATTAATATATCATTTCATTTTCCTATGCATTAGCTCTTCAAACTTCAACCCTTTGCATTCTTAAATATTGACTAGCCTTTCAATCTTCCAAATCAACACAATGCACTCCTCATTTATGAGATTTGAGGAAAATCCCAACAAATCCTCCATTGAACCAAATCTTCAACACTTCAATGTGATCGGTTGCTTCTAACATCGATTGTGCACCTCCACCGATCGACATGTATTTGTTAGTCACCACTTCTCTAGTGGTGTTGATGAGCAGCTCGCGCGATTTTCCTTTGTTACCAATCACCGCCATTGGCCTTTAGGGCTCACCGCCACCCTCTACGACTCGTTAGTCTCCATCATACCTTTATATCATTAAACATGCTCTATCTTTAATGAGGGTCATTGCTATCTTGCCTTTTGCTGCTTCCTGCTTAGCATGCATTTTCACTCATTGTGGCATGCCTTGAATCTTTCATTACACTATTTGCCATCACCATCGGGACCACCACTTCCAAGGTTGCAATTGCTTTATCCAACGCTATATTCATCCTTGAACTTTGAACGACAGTTTTGCAAACGGCCCTCTATCTTGCTTGACAAACTCCTCCCTTCAGTGTACTCCATCCTTCTTGCAAAATTCCAGCAATCGTAGATCTGATACCATTGTTAGAGATTATTAGAGCACACAAACAACCACACACAATAAGTAGTACAAGCATAAACATGACATAGAGTTTTTTCGTAGTCCAGCCAACTATGTCTACATTTACGGTCCGTCGGTCCCTTATTAGGAAAATCTACTATCTTCATAAACCAATACAACTCATACAATTGATACAAGTGATACAAGTTTTGCACTAACAAACTTGAAAACCCTCACACATTTCACATATCTCAAAGAACCAGAGAATACCAATCACTCAAGAGCGCTAAGAGGCCTACAATCACACTGCATCACTCAAAGAACCCGAGTACAATCAATCACTCAAGAGTTCTAAGAGGATCCACTCTCATCAAGAGTATGACTTTATAAACGCACACCCTTGTATAGGCTCCAAAGAGAAGTTCAAGAAGCATACTCATTAACGCATTATTTCATTTTCCTATGTATTAGCTCTGCAAACTTTAACTCTTTGCATTCTTCAATGTTGACTAGCCTTTCAATCTTCCTAGTTAACACAATGCACTCCCTGTTTATGAGATCTGGGGAGAATCCCAACAATTTACACTATCTTATATTAGGTAGCCACCATTTGGAATAACCTTAAAACTTAATCAACCATATATGTCATCATAGTGTTGCACTCTATCACACCAACGAATCCTTTCTTTGTGGTACTCCCTTGTTCTGAGTGCTTGTGGTCATCCTTATTCTCTTACTTTCCTGTGTTGATAAGTGGACTTGAAATGTCTCGTAATTGTAGCAGACTCTGCTAGTGTTTTCAAAAAAGTGTGCCTCCTGCCCCTTGCAATGCAGGACGGTGGCAAAGCACCCCGCATTAGAGGTGACACTGCTTTTTGCGCTTCACAAATGCCCTACGCTAGGATGCTTCGCACATGACGCACACAAGCCAAAGACTAGTATATGTTTTTTCTTTAACATTTCGTTTGCGTATTCACAAAGGTAACTCATATCCCAATAAGAAAAATAAACTCATTAGGCCATTTTAGTAGCCCGATTGAGGACCCTAATTCGTTCTCCTTTATTATTTGAATTTTCTTCAATATTCGTCTTGATTTGACTTTTGATTTAGAAAATTCTGAACTTTCTACAATGTTGGTCATGCTAACATTATGAAATAAGACATTATTTTGTGATTTGATAGTAAATATCATTCATTGACATTTTTATTTGAAAATTCATAAACATGTTTTTTTTTGCTTGATTATCTATTTTGAAAAATTATGTGCAGGTGCGTTCTCGTTTCAATCGAGGATGCGCATTGCATTGCACCTTACGTATTGCGTAATGCAATGCGAATGCTTGATTATCTATCTTGAAAAATTGTGTGTAAAGTGTTCTCGCTTCAATCGAGCACGCACATTGCATTGCGCCTTACACATGTGCGCATAAAGGAATTTTGCAAGCCACATTGCGTACTACACATTCTTAATATTGGGCTTCGCAGATATTGTCTTCTACTTGGACTATTGTGACTTTGGACCTCTTAGTTGTGGCTTACTAGGTTCGGAGTTTCTATAGGAGTCTCTAGTACACATAATTTGATTCACGTTATACCACCTCTCTCTCTAGTTATCTTCTACTAGATAGCAAGTCTTGTTATATCATTACATGCATGAGCGGTAACAAATTTAATGGCAAGATTAATTCTTAAAAGTGTAGCAACTACAACAGTTGAAGGGAGAAATTTTTAAATATGGTTATCACATGCATTCTTTATGGGATTTCTAACCTAAAAGTGGCTAGGTCCATATTAGCCATGACATTTTTATTGATGTGTTCTGTGATATTGTCTACCTCTTGCATACAATGAGAATTAGACTTATGCAAGAGGGGACAAATGTTAACTTCACAGACAGTCGTATTTTTCATCTATTGTTTCCACATGTCCATGAAAGTTCTATAAGTTTCAAAGAGTTTAACTAGATTGTCTTCTATGAACATGAGCATTAGGCTTTTAACTTAATGGTCCTTCGATTTCCATTTGCTCTGACCATTTCTTTCTTCAACAGTGGAATATTCAAATGGGACAAAGTAGTTGTTTCGATGACATCATCAATGTTGTTTGTTATGCATAACTGCATAACATATCTTCTTATACCATGTTTTGGTTAGTGCCACTGCCATTGAACTTCTCAATTTTTACTCAACTACGATAGACCAAGTTTAATGGTCATTCATTAAAGAATAAAAACTAAATTCTCAATTTTAAAATGTGTATTAGACAGATATATAGCTAACAATACTCAGAACTGTAGCATGTTAAACCTTTCATATAATATAATTGAAAGGAAACGAAACTATGATGAACTTGACATCTACAAAAGATGGGTCGAATGTAGGTACGCATTCGAATTAGAGCGAGATTTCTATTGAGTGCCACTAATGGAAGAAGCAACTATCTAAGACGCTTAGATTGGCCTAGCTGGATTATAGTCAAAATCGAGCTTAGGAGCGTTAGACATGCCTGTTCCGATTGAGCTTTGTGGTATCTAGTCGTGATAAGATTTTTAAAGCAAAAATAAACAAGACTAACCTGCTCTGGATGAATTTAGGTCGAGGTGGACAGCGCTAATCCAGGTTGAATTCTAGTGGATTAGAATCGGTGCTACAATGGTAAATAAGGTCGAATCTATGCGTGTAGCCTCGTGCTCCAGCAATACTGAGAGAAAGTGAAGCATGGGTTTTTTTGATCTAATATCAAAACCAAGAAGATTGCTTCTAGGGGAGGGACAACCTAGACATGAGGTTCAAAAATAACTAAAAGAGAAGGATAGACTCTAATATTAGGGTAAAGAAGATGGGGAATTCTTTTGGAGATTCCGATGCAAGGTTTTTCTTTTTGTTATTATGTTTTCTCAGAGAACAATCTTATATACAAAAGCAATACCCTAATCATCTCCATCCCTAACTCTGTCTCAAATAAGTCAACCCACAGATCTAGATTCTAAGCAATCCACAAATCTTGATTCTAACAATAGATATCTGACTGTTAAGATATTTAACATTGGTTGATTTGGTCACATTTGATCAATTAAACTAATATTTCCCACTTGGCCAAATCAACCAAATGATATTTCACCTACTATCTATAAGATCAAATGTTTTCTTCTTCCTGTCATTATCCATAGAGAGTAATTCTTATTTTATTATTTATGAAATTTATTATGGCTTGTATATTCCTACGTCTCATCAAGTTTACACGTTTAATAAAAGATTCTGTTAAGATTTTCTTTGTTAAGGGATTAACAATCATGTTTGTGGTGAGGATGTAAGTCACTTTGATTTATCTCATATCAACTGTATTTTGAATATAGTGATATTGGATCTCAATCTTCATCAAGTATTTGTCACACAATTATCATAGTAAATATCAATAGGTCATTCTAAATTCTACTCGAACAAGTTAATAAATCATTTAATCCGGCAAGATTCAACTATAATGCATCAGCCCCTTGAAAATAAAGAGTTGAGCTTCTTTTCCCTTTCAAATTTAAACAATGCTTACACCCTCCAACCATCATCACCCTCCTGTCATCTCTCCTCTCTCCTTCTCATGAACTCATAACCTATAGACCTATTCTTATCTCTCTCTTCCATTGCCGCCTTCTTCCATTGTCAGCCTCTCCTCATTTGTCACCTCTTATCCCCCCCTCCGCCGCCTCCTCACTTCCTCTATCATTGTCATCCTTCAGGCCTACCTACTCGCTCCACATAAAATATGCCTAGACTGGGGGAAACGTAAAAGATAATAGTTTAAGGAACAAAGGTATAGCTTTACGAAAAAAAAGTACAGTTTTATAAAAAAATGTAAAATGTAACAAACCCCTCTCTCCCCTGCCATCTATATGTCCTCCACCACATCACGTCACCTCCCTTCACCTCTATCTCCATTTGTGCCCCCACTCCACCTTCATTTGTGCTCCACTACAACTCAGCAATGAGAGAAGAGGCGGTGTTTAAGGGGATGAATCATGATTCTTGTGTCAATGGTTTCATGGGAAAGATGAGATGAAAAATTTGAATAAAGATGGAGAGATAAGTAGTTTAGGAATTTTTGAAAATATCATGTGGGAACAAGGTGATGGAGGAATGGTTCTTTAGTTGGGGGTGAAAGTTTGAGGAGAAAGTTAAAGGTGGAGGGAACTTGGATTCCTAAATGTAACATAGCGTAAAGCCATTTTCCCAAAGATCTATATCAGAATCTAGCGAACGCTCCAAGGCATACATATAATGCAAGGAACATCCTAATAAAAAGGAGGGAACACCATTATCTCCTAACTTCAGCTTGGAGTTACCTCTTTAGATGGCAGGATACTTTGATAATTCTTTGAGCACAAAATATCTCCTTATGACCGTAGTGCTTATACACCTGTTTTACTGGCATAACAAATACTTTCATTTATGGGAAGAAATAAAAAGTGAAAACTCCACATTCTTACATTGACCAGCAGGTACATTACATGATTAAAAGTGAATGCTCCATCAAAGTTCAATTCTGATGTATTGAATGGATAGCACTTGACTACAACCACCCAACAGGCTTCACTTTTAAGATATTTATTTATTTTTGTCTTTGTAAGATCCAAACTCAAACATCAGAGTAGATAGCTCATGGCACTCGACAAGCCAAAATCCATCAAATAATGATGATACCACTAATCCAATATAGTGTGGAGTTTGATGGCATGGATATAAAGTGTCTATAAAATAAAAAGCCTCAGAAGAATGGTCTAGAAGAATCTGATAAAACTATGGGCCAATTAGTGATATAAGCACAAATAAAGATGCATGCATTTCAACATGACATTTATGAGAAGGTGCCCAAATTTGGACCTTCCTTTACAACCACTCGTACATCTGATGCCTATGTAAATATCCTAGTAGGGAGAGAATAACACTATATTAATGGCTTCAGGAGAAAAAAAACTTCTATACATAAACCAGAAATATATGGATCATGCTTCCACAAAGGTCAGGCTTTATAGTTTAAAACAGATTGTACTTCCAGCAAGAAGTACCGATTTTGTTCTTTAACACGAACAAACCTGTATTGATATCTTGCTAATATACAAAGGCAAGATATAAGCATTAAATAGTTGGTACCTTCCCAGAAATGACGCCAAAGGAGGTATAATATAACCATAAAATTCATAGCATACTTTAAAGTGAGCACATGCTGGTGATTAAGCATGAATTACCTGGTCTGCAACAGCATACAGTATAGCAATAATGCATGGTAGACAGCAACAAACTGCAATACCAATTATGCATGCCAGAGCCACACAGAAAACAACAAAGAAGACATCAAATGCCAGGAAAACTATGCACAGCCTGCAAAAACATGTTAAAGAACAAAAGAAAATTAATAACAGGACAAAGAATTGGCTGAAGCACAAATAAATACATTCAACAAATGATTAGCTCACCAGTACAGTTGAGGTGCATCATGGGTCAATACTGCCCCTCCAACAGACACCCAGTAGAATCCAATAATCCACCATATGAATGAAAACATTGTGTTTGCAGATTCCAGATGCTTTGCAACACTGCAAAAAAAAGGAAAGATGAAAGCATTAGCAAAGTCAGTTCAATACATAACTTTAAGGAACTCTACAAAGATAGAATTCTAAAATTACCCATGTTAGACATTAGAAGTACCTTGAAAGGATTGAATATGAATAACAAAAGTTTTTATTTTGCTTTAGGTTTCAATATAAAGATCATAAAGTTGCTCCTTACCTATGATCAAGTCGATCAACTTTTACCGATATATTTTCCTAGTTAAAAAATAATTAACTCCTACGCAATTTTAATCCACAGTTGAACAAAAGCAAGAATCTTCAAATAACATACCAGCCAGCTAAATAAAAGAAGCAATCTAAAATTACAAATGAAATGACAGATGATATGACTGCATATAGTATGCCGTCAATAGTTTTGCATTGGATTCCCACTTTTGGATACTTAAGCATGAAGAAATTATAGTCCTTACCTACCAAATCTACAAAGGCTACTCTACCAAGGCTATTCTACCAAAGCTACTTTACAATCTATTTTGTGTAGGCATTGACAAATTTGCTCAAGTGGGTCCCATAAATCATGACAAACATCTTTGCATAGTTTCTTGAAAACTCCATAAAAGGAGAGGAAGTTCATGAAGTTAGGGGAGGCTTTTTGGAGAGTGAAGTGAGGTCCTCTTTAGAATTCCTCTTGTTCTCTCCTCTAGTTTCTCTTTTAGTTTTAAGTTTGAGTTTTGAGTGAGTTTTGCTTTCAAGTTTTCTTTTGAGTGTTTGTAAGATAAGTGCGTACTAGTACTACTACTCAGGTGATGGTCAACTCATCTCCCAGATCCTAGTTTGTAAGTTTTTAAGTTTACTTTCCTTCAAGATGTAAGTGTGCTCCCTGTTAATACTACTATTTAGTTTGCTTTGAAGTTCTTCATTTTGTTTTAGCTTCTGTTGTATATTCTTTTGCTTCCGTCTTTACTGTTTTCCTTTTGATATACATGTGAACGAAAAAGAAGATATAGCTATAGATAGTATTTATATCCTCTCCTCCATCTACATAGTATTCCCCACGAGCTAGCTCTATCATATCAAGGCTAAAACAGTCCTAGCCACGATTGGTATAAGAGCTAAACATAAAATATTATAGTAGTTATTTACTATAGATGTCTACAATTGTTTTATTGTAGTTCAAGCAATAATAACAAGGAGTAAGTAATTTCTCACAATATCACCAAGCGGGGATATACACTAGCGAGCCTAGGGATGGGTTTCCCCCTCACTTCATGAACTTCCTCCTTTTATAGAGTTATCAAGATACTATGCAAAGATGCTTGTCATGATTTATAGGACCCACTTGAGCAAATTTGTTTAAACCTACATAAAATAGGTTGTAAAGTAGCCTTGATAGAATAGCCTTTATAAAGTAGCCTTTGTAGAGTAGATAGGTAATGACCATAATTTCTTCATGTTTAAGTATCCAAAAGTGAATCCAATGCAAAACTATTGACGGCATACTGTATGCAATCATATTATCTGTCATTTCAACTGTAGTTGTAAATTGCTGCTTTTGTTTCGCTGGCTGGTATACTATTTGAAGATTGTTGCTTCTGTTTTTATTTGACCTTTAATGTTAACGTCATTACAAAGTTTTAAACCAATGGTATTTACTCTTTGAATTAGTTCTCGAAAAAGAATTTGAGCATAAGGTATTTATCCATTACTTTGTTCTTTAATGGATTCTCTTACCCTCTCAGCAAATAAGGACGGAAGACCCAAAATAAATTTATCTTACCAAATAGGATTATTACAATCATGTAGTTGGTAACTTTAGAAAGAAAAACGTCTTTGTACCATTTGAAATCTATAAGGGTTTTACATCTGAAATTCATAAGTTATTCTCTAACTTTATCTTGAAGGCTATTAGCTAAACCAATAAAATGATATCTCCGCTTGGTGATACTGTAAAAAACAACTCACTCATTGTTCTTACTGATTGAACTATAATAAAACAATTGTAGACATTTGTAGTGAAAAACTACTACAATATGGTATGCTTAATTTTTAACAGCTTTAATTTTAAGATTTTTAATATTTATGTTTTATTGCTTACATTGAGATAATTGCTCTAACATTTCTAGTATGATCTAAAACTTTTAGCATATTTTAGTGTTGTTTTTAGTTCTCTTTTTACTTACTGCAGTCGCGACTTTGCCTATCCAAATGGATGAAACTCTTCTGTCCCCCTTTAAAGGAGAAATTGAAGAACTTATCAAAGATAATCTAATAAAAACTACCTATGATGATGATGTTCTTCATTTTTATATAAATGGGTTTAAATATACTATTAAGTTTAATAATACTCCTAAAGAAGCCTATCACAATCACTTGAGATGACCAAAAAGAAAAGAAATAACTCCACTTCTTTAAAAATACAAATACAAACTAATAAAAAGGCATCTGTCTAAGATATGAAAAAGGAACAAAAAGAAGTCAAATTTCAGCTTAAAAATCTTAAGCAAGTAATACATATCTTAAAATCTCAACCAAATAATACAGAATATTCTAATAAAATTAACGTCGTGGAAAAATACAATAAACAAAAAATTTTACTATTTATGCTTTATTGCTTACATTAAGATAATTGCTCTAACATTTCTAGTATGATCTAGAATCTTTAGCATATTTTAGTGTTCTTTCTTAGTTCCCATTTCACTTATTATAGTCACGACTTACGCAGCTTTGTTCTGTGTTTATCTGGTGTTGTGACTGGTGAGGACATTGCGAACTTTTTGATAAAACTGTTATTTGCTTAATATCTAGCTTGTTTACTATGCATCTTCTCTAAGACTTTATTTCCTTAACTAGTGGTCGCAAGATGAAGGAATTGAAGAGTAGGATTTTCAGTGATTTTTAGATATCTTTATCGCTAAATAATTATAACAAATGTTACAGAAGACGCTAAGCGGACTAGACGTTTGAGCCAACGCCTAGATGCCTAGGCGTACGCCTAGGTGTTTGGCTATTTTTAAAATTATTTAACTATAATAATTGATAAAAATATATATTAAATTCATATAAATTTTAAAAAAAAAATAACAAACTTAGATCCATAATAAACTATGCATACTTAAATGCTAAATAGTCAAAATAATAAATAACAAGCTTATAAAGAGCGTTAGGAGGCCTAAGCGTTGGACCCAATGCCTAGAACCTAGAAGGTTTTTTTTATATTTAATTACAATAATTGATAGTAATTATCAATGTTATAGAAATGTTAGATGCCGGAATGGTATCTAGACGGATTTCTTTCATCTAAGTGGTGATCGAGGAGTATTTGCTGAAGGTCAGAGGAGATAGTGGATATGTTCATATTTGGAGGTTAAAGGAGTTTGAATGAGGTTGGAGGGCATGGAGGCAACACAGAAAATCACAATCAATGCCTACAAGGTGCAACCTATGCTCCCTTAAACATTCCTAAAAGCTAGATGAGCAGCCTAGGAACCACCCAGGCACTAGCACTAGTTAGACGGTCTAGGTATAAGTCTCATGTTTATGAGCCTGCTATCTAATCTAATTTTAATGATTAACAATCTCTAACATCGTTTGTCTAGTATTTGTGTTTGTTTATTAGGTATTCTAGACAAACATCGAAGTTGGAGGTTGGATGGACTTGCACATACACGATCATATCCATTAGAGGATGGAAGGAATATCGGAATGAAGCTTTGCATTTCAAGTCAAGTACAAGTTCAAGCTTCATCCGCAACCAAGACGAACATATCAAAGATCTCTTAGCTTGGGTATATTGTTTCTAGTTTACATCTTATACTACGTGTGTTTATGCTTAAAGCTCAAATATTACACACATACACGTTTTCTGTTTATCGCTTTCAAGTTAAATCAAATAAATATGAAACAAATAGTTACATTTACAAACATACATACTAGTTTCATATTATCATATTTATTTGAAAAATAATGTGTTTATGAATTAAAGACTTAGTTACATTATTTTATATTTTTTCTCAAGTCTATTAATCTATTAAAAAGTGTTTCAAAACTTATTTGTATTGATTTCATCAAAAATCAAGTTTTGACAATTTCGTATTATTTAATAGTTTACAAAATAAATGAGTTTTCACAAATGAAAAATGCAAATTGAGAAATTCTTTTTCTTACATGTTCTATTACATGTTTATAAATACTTTCCAAAATTTTATTATTTTTGGAGCTGATTTACCATGTTAACTTGATTTTACAAACTCAAGTGTTACAGCAGTTTTCAGAATCTGAAATATCTGTATTAAAACAGTGATTTCTCACAAATAGGAAGTTGACATTTCAGAAATTCTTTCTCCAACATGTTTATCTACGTGTAGAAACTTTCCTCAAAATTTTATGATTTTTGGAGTTGATAACTATTTTTAATCGATTTTAGAAAGCTAGATACGCAAAATTCCAGAAACTGCCAAAATCTGAAACTGTTGACTTTATCAGTCGATCGACACCTGTAATAAGTCGACTAATGGGCACTTTTAAGCCTGTAACGGCTAGTTTCTTTCATATACGGTTTTGGAGGGGTTTTTGCTGGTTTAAGAGGCTATAAAAAACCCTCAACTCTTATTTATTTGTTATGGATGTTGAAGGGAGTTTTAAAAGAGTTTGTTTCAAAGTTATAAGTGTGTTTAAAGTTTGTTTTTACAAGGTGTTTGTGTGCAGAAGTTCTCACAAGAGGAGATCGATTCGTTCGTGTTTGAGCTTAAATTTCATCTTTCTCACTCTTGTTTTCAGAGAAGTTTTACTAAACTCAATTTCTAGCTTTATATATATATATTTGTTGATTAACTATTTCATTAAGCTAGATTTCA
>BQKN01000308.1:0-35609 GCA_022839385.1 Asparagus kiusianus
AGGGGTCATGTCCCAAATGTTATTAGTACCAAAATGATTTGGGTACCAAAATGAGCTTTATTTCACATTTTTGTTTTTGTTTTTGTTTTTTGAATAATTGGTTTTTAAGCTTAAATGTTGATTTTCTTTGATGTTAAGACAAAATAAAATGTTTTTCATGGATTACTAAGTAAAAGCTTTATATATATAGATATAATTTTTATAAAACAAAATTATTTAATGATCCAAATCGAACTTTTCTCAAAATCCAGATTTTACAATGTTTTTGCTGATATTTTTCTCATGGTCGACCGTCAAAGTTTCTGCCTCAGAGCTTAGGCCTGTGATTTTCGCGGTTTTTGATGATATTTTTCTCACGGTCGACCGTCAAAGTTTCTGCCTCAGAGCTTAGGCTCTGTGATTTTCGCGATCGACCGCCACGGTCGACCACGAGGGGATTTTTCTGTTTCCTATTTAATTTCTTATCGGGTTTCGGTTTTTGTTTGATAACGTTTCTAAACCCGATTCTTCTATCACCCTTGATTTCATTTTTGAACTGATCTAGGCCATTGATTCTTCCTCTCATAGACCCGACCCTCTCTATTCCCCTTATTCAAAAAAAATTCCCCAAATCAATTTCTGCTCAGATTTTCCCCACGGTCACTCGTCACTCTCGTCGTCGATCGACCGTGGCTCTCACTTATCAATATTTGTTGGGAATTAGTTTGGGTAATCTCTCCTCTCTCAATCTTGTTTTTCTTTCTCTGTTCTAGGGTTTCATTATCATCTCTAGGGTTTCATTCTCAATTTATGTTTAAACCTTATCTGTCAATCATTTTGATATAATGCCTCCTAGAAAGAAATCTAAACAAGATACTGGTTGTGCATCATCTATTACCTCCAACTATGAGGATTTTCTACTTTTTAAATCCCTAGTTAAAAAGTATAGGGACCTTTGCAAGTTGAAAATTCTATCCAGTAGGTACATCAAGTATGAAGAATTAACCATTTATAATATTCATGAAATTCTATCTGCTATTGGATTGCATAAATTGTTAGATGTGGAACGTAAGGTTCCCTACTACCCATTTCTTATTTATCTATTTTATGCAAACCTATTTGTTTCATCTTCAGCTGATGGTCTTCATACCATCAATACATCTGTTAAGAATGTTCATATATCATTTTCTGCTGACGAGCTTGCGGGAATCCTTAAGATCCCGTCAAGTGACGTAGAGCTCATGACTATTGAACACACCAATCAGGATGTGAACGATATTTTGTTTAAGCCCGGTTGCTCTTATCCTATGAACAACAATTCTCTTAATCCCACAGCCAAAATCATAGCACGAATTGTTGCTCAGAATCTCATTCCTAAGATCGGTAGCTTTAATCATTTTGCTCCTGATAAAGTTAATGATGTGTATGCTATTTTTGCTAAGATAAAAGTGAATTGGGCAAATGTTTTCCTTAAAAACATGGCATGCGAGCATTTCAAGTTCCTCCCCTTTGGTTGCTTTATCACTCTTATCCTTCAACACTTCGGTATTGATCTGTCTCATGAACCCAAAGTTGATCCTAGTAAGGAATATTTTGATAGAGTTTCCCTCTCTCGAATGCAAGTTTCAGACTCTTTATCCGATCCTACAAAACCATCATCTTCCCAATCTCGCTCTAGAGCTTCTACTATTTTAGCTTATGAGGTCTTTGACCGTCTGGATCGTCTTGAGACTCAGGTCTCAAGTATTCAGAAGGATGTTATGAGTCTCCTTAGCTATCAGCGTCAGTCTCTTGGGATTCAGGATCCCTCTTCCAGCTCTGACACTGGTTGTGAAGAGGGCTCTGAAGAAGGATCTGCTTCTGGTTCGGGATCTGGCTCTGCATCTGAATCTGATGATGGTGGTGATTGATACTTGCTGTTTATGGATTTATGTTTTGTAGAACTGAAACTGGATATTTGTCTTTTATTTTTGAAGTTGTAATAACTTTATGGTTTGTGTTTGAAAACTATGTGTCTTGTGGAACTATTTCTGTTTATTGTGCTTATGATAGCTTATGACTATCTTTTTATGGTTTTTATATCCTCTGAACAATGTATTGTGAAAACATGCTGTTAAGGATACTTTTTTGTTAAAAATCTGGTTTGGCTTTTGATTCATATGTTTATGTTCTTAGTAGCTTGTTCAAATGTTTATGGATGTGTATGGATGGTTATGGATGTTTAGCTCCCATATATGTTCTTTTTATGTCATTTATGCAAATTGACATGGGGAGTATTGGCCATACATTTATTTATAATCTGTGCATGAATGCAGGGGGAGCGTTGCTCCTATTTTTTCCCTTGTTAATGTTGTCAAAGGGGGAGAAAAACTACATATTTTTGTTTAATTTATTGGTTTATTCATGTTGATGGAAAAACTACATGTAATGTTGTTTAGTTATGTGGTTTATTCGGTTTATTCATATATGGTTTATTCATATGTAACTACATGATTTATTTGGTTTATTCATATGAATTTTATATCATTAAATAAATTATTTGCCATTATCAAAAAGGGGAGATTGTTGCCCCTATGGTTTTGATGATGATTTGTCAAACAATTTGTAGCTAATATGTTTTCTAGTTTTTGTGGTTTGTTTTTTTTCTTTACATGAATTCAACACACGATAATCAAGAGTTAAAGATTTAAGTTCATGTGTGTGCATTCACCTAGGTATAAGAGTAGTTTGCTTACATATATTGTATGATTATATTGAAGCTCAATATGTAAACACAACACAAGTTTGACATTTTCTATCATACAAATGATTTTCTATTAAACTTTGTTATAATAGCTTTTATTTCATGTTTACATCTCTTTCATACTTCATAATATATATATAATGTATGCATAATATATATACACAAGTTTACAAGTCATAGTTTAATTTTTGTGTTCACGAAAAACAGGTTTTATGAACACTTTTCAAATACAGTGAGTTTTCACAAACAAAAATTGCATTTCCAAAAATTCCTTTTCAAACATGTTTATTTTATCATTTAGAAACTGTTCTCAAAGTTTTACTATTTTTGGAAATTGTTTAATATTTTTAATGTATTTTCAAATCAGTCTAAAACAGGTTTAAAACCTGTAATTAATATAGCATGTATCAGTTTGCGGTCGACCGCCACGGTCGACCGCCGGTAGTTCAAAGTCCATCTTTGCCTTTTTATTGGATCGCGGTCGACCGTGATGGTCGACCGTGGCTCATCCAGAGAGTTTCACGATCGACCGTGGCTCATCCAGAGACTTTCGCGGTTGACCGCCGCGGTCTACCGCCGCGGTCGACCGCTAGCTTTTCAAAACTGTTCTTTTGGATTTTGTGCTTCGCGGTCAACCGCCAGCTTCTCACAGTCGACCGCCGAACTGATGATTGCTTTCCAACGGCTATATTCTGATTTGATTCTCTGGGGGTATTTTGGTCTTTTCAATGTTGTTTTGGCTGATGTCTTGAGTGAGTATAAATACCCCCATTGCTTTTTTCTTTCAAAAGACCAAGAGTTTGTTTTACAGTGAGTTTTTTAACAAAAGATTAATAGCTGTTTAAGAGTTGTTTAAGCTGATTTTGGTTGTCTGTTTCAAAAGAAGTTTTCTACAACAAGAAGAGGCTTTAAATTCCAACTGAGGATCTTATCCTCGTCATCATCTACTGTTCTTCTTGTTTATTGAGAAGTTTTCTAAACTTTTTCTTATATAGCTTATTGATTCATTTCCATAACTTAGCTATATTTAAATTGAGTTGCATATTTTCTATTCACTGTTATCACACACACTGTATTGAGCTTATAATATTTCCATACTATATATTGTTGGGTAGTGGTGTGTGATTTAGTGAGAGTGAGCTTCATTGCATTCTTATTTGTTATCGAGAACAAATCATTGTATTTAACCATTATTGTGAATATCACTTGTAATACACTTGTACACCGAGAGAAGTGTGAGGCGTGAGATGGGGTCGAATCCAATAGGAGTGGCGTCGGTTGATGAACCTAGGGAGAGGTTGTATCCGAGCACTTGAGGAGGAGGACACGGGCTAGGTTCCTACACTTAGTGTATAAAGTATGATTGCATAGTGTTTGTTGTGTGAGAGTTTTTAGTAAACTTGTAAACCGAGTGTGTAGAAGTTCCGGCTTCCAAATCGGATTGTGATAGTGGAGATCTCCTCGAGGTGAGGAGCGGGGATGTAGGTCGTGGTGACCTAACCTTGTAAACATATTGTGTGTTTGTGTTTTACTTAGCGTATATTTTATTTGTGCTTATTCTTATCATTCTTGTTCATATCCATTTCATATATTTCTTGCAAGAACAAATTAATCAATATAATTTTAATTGAAATTTAATCGGGATTAGATTAACATAAGACCCTAATCACCCCCCTCTAGGGTCTAACACTTGTCATCCACCTAATTACTTGTTACACAACTAGTTAAATGCACAACTATTTACTCACTATCAACCTGTAAATGTCCAATTCCTCAACCAGTAACACAACTTGTCATCCACACTATCAACCAATTACACTACCAGTTAAATACATCTTCTCATCCACACTATCAACCAGTTACACAACCAGTTAAATACCTCTTGACAACCAGTCTGTCCACCAGTTAAATACAACTTGTCATCCACACTATCAACCAGCTACACAATCTTCAACTATTTACACAACTAAATTAATATACAAGTTAGTTTTGTTCTCATTTTGATCTGTTCAATTCATCACTTTTTAGGACAACAGTCACCCATCATTTTCTAATGTCTCCCCTTGATTATTTTGTTCCCATCCTTCCATTAAGAGTTTAACTGCAAGCCTGGCACGAATAACGTCAGACTCGTCAGCGGGATTAGTTACCTAACTCGTATCAACCCCATGTATTATAGTCTTTATATATAAAGGAAAGAAAAGCCTACAATCAAACCTGTATGATATAAAATGGAAAGATAGTTAGATATATGATGCTGAATAAAATGAAAAAGTTTAAATATGTGAAATACTAACATTCCAGTCTGTTGCTCGCAAGGGACGGCTTCATATCTGAACTTTCTTCAAACACTATTAGGATCAAAACCAAACTTCATATGGTCCATAAAACTAATTACTTTATTTACTGGTTCAATGTACGCACTGTGGCCAGCCGAGCTGTAACGCTTGAAAACATCCTCATCCAACCTTACTTCAACAACATGCCAGCGGTCATGACGCACAAGTGGGATAAGGAGTACACTCTTCCTCGCGGAAACATGCTTTTGTATGAATGAGGTGTATAGATGTGGAAAATCTGGGGTCATTGCATAAAGGCTATGCTGTATTGCCAAGAAAATAATGTTACGCCAGTTGTAAATAAGAGTTAAAGAAGCTTAGGAGTTTGAGCCTAATGCTTACGCAGAAGAATGTTGATACAACCCTATATTTCATGCCCAGGGTTGCAACTTTTAGCCTCTCTAGCCATGTGCTTAGCCTATCTACAAGAGCTTCCATGACCTGTAAATTTACCATGGAAGAGATGCAAATTAAATTGCATAACAACACAACGCCCAAAAAAATCCCAGAAATGAGTAAAAGATTAACATATTAAACTTACATGGTGTAACAACCGTGAATTTTGATACGTATTTAAATAAATTTTTCTAGTAATTAAAATATTATATTATATTTTGTTAATACTTTTCCTAATTTTTGGAAATTTTTGAGTTTTCAAAATAAATAAATAATAAAATATATAGTCTGGTATTTATTATTTTTCTAAATATTAATTTATGATTTGGTGAATTTTTTCATAATCATTTGGTCACTTATATCATCTATAATATTATTATTAATGTGATTCTGAGCATAGATTAGCATATAAATATAAATAAATTTGGTTATTAATAATTTATTAATATTATTTATTAATATAATATTTTTTTCAGAATATTATATAAAATTTTCGTAATTATTTCCCTCCCTTAATTTTCTTCCCTTTTAATTCTTTCCATAAACTCCCCAATCAATCCCCTAAGCACTCTCCATCTTTTTAGTTTCCTTCATAAACCAACCCTCCAATCACGTGCATTCATCTCTCCTTCCATTTTCTCTCCTTTCCAAATTTCAAAACCAACTAATCAAATATTTCCTCTCTCAAACTTTCCTTTTCTCTCCCCATTCATTAATTCACCGTACCTCTCTCTCTCCATCAGTACAACCCCAAAGAAACCCCCCTCTCTCTCTCTCCTCCATTTCCCAAAACCTTAACCCAGCTCCCCATTCTCTCATCTTCTTCACGCGAAAATCCCCCACGCCGCCAACACCTCCCCCTCGTCCTCCTCTCCACACCCGAGCGCCCAGACCCGCGGCCAACGCTCCGACGCACCCAGCAGCGCCAGCCCCTCCACCCGCTCCACCCCCAGCCGACGACCACCCCTTCGCCCAGCTGCTCACCGCCCAGCCAAGCCCGTGCTCGAGCCCGCTGTCCACACCGCCTGCATCCCTAACCGCCACCCTCGTTGCCGCCTGAACTCCTTCACGAGTTCCAGCCCTCCATGGTCGCCGCCCCTGAGCTCGACAGCCGCCTACAACCCCAACACCGCCGCCAGCTCGAGACCCACCGTCGACCTCACCCCCATCCCCTGCTGCACCGTCACCTCCGCCCGTGGTTACCCCTCCTCCGCCTGCACCACCTCCAGCCCCCTCTCCTGCTCGCTGCACTGACCAGCCGCCTCGTCGTCGCTGCCAAACCTGACAGCCTCCTCCGCCTCGCCGTCGAGCTCTCTGCCAACCACCACCTCCAACGCACGCCACATGTTCGACGATATGCCGATGCAGTCCAGACCCGCCACAGACGTCGTTTGAGATCCGTCGTACCGCATCCGCATCGGCGTCGTCGCCTCATCATCAGACCCCACGGTCTCGCAGGCAAGATCCTACTCCTCTTGACTTGTCAATTCAATTTTAGACATTTGAATTGATTATAAGCATGTTAGACTGCAATATGATTATGCTATAAGATGATTCCTGTGATATGTTACTACCTGCGTGGAATTGATTGACATGAATGACTGTGTGGAGTCTTGTTGTTATATCACCTAGTTGTTATCCAATAGGAAACTGTACATGAAAACGACTTCTGTCAAAGTATGATCTATAGGCGAGGTTTTAAAGCATGGCTGTACCCTTGATACCGATGTCCCGGTATGAGGTTTCCTTGATTATTATTATTATGGTATCGGCTGGATGATGCACACTTGATCGGACATGTTATGAGTCACGGTTGTTTTCATAGTTTTACAGAAGTTGACCCATGGTTACCCTGTGGTTAGTGCATAACATTTCATGTACAGTTACTTAATTAATCTGACAAACATGGGGTTTAAAGGGGAATTGGATGAAGAATATACCATTTATATAAACGGGCACATGCGCTTTCCTGTTATCGTGTTATTGTGTTATCGAGATATTTGGGCCAGAGGGCCAAGACTTGACTGGAAGGCGGCCCCCGGATAAGGCTTAAGGGGACCCGATTATATATTTGAAAATATTCTTCCCCAATTCAAATAACTTGTAAAACAAGAATAATGTGCTTGAGTGACTTGATGGATCTTGTTGGTTATGTTGAGATGTGGACCGGTTGTATCTCTGTTCGGGATTAATATTTAATTGTCTATAATTTGAGACATAAGGTATATACATGAGGGTTTCCTTGTTTGGATTATTTCGCTCGACGTACTACGTCTCAACTTGTAGATTTTTAAATATTAATTCCATCTAGTTGTATGACCCGGTTATGTGGATGATTATAGGATGGCTAGCTGTATGATCTTGTTACTCGGATGTTTATGTTTTCTCCTGAATGTTATACTCTAGTGATGGATTATATCTAGCTTGTTAGTATTTCAGCTGCATGTTTCTATTTGTTATTATTGTCATTGCATTGGTCATTCGACTGTATTATTATTTTTCCGAGTGGGGTCTTGCCGTGCACCATGCACCTGACGTACACCTGTTTTCTCTGGTGTACGTCAGATTTAGGAGAAGAGCAGGTTCAGCAGGTGCTAGATGATTCTCAGCAGGAGTGCTTCGCAGATGGAGCAGAAGAAGAAGCCGAAGTTTAGTTTTCCCTCCAGTTGTTCGATGGTCTTAGCTTACTTTTGTAGTTCTTTCTATTTCATTGATCGATGTATTTTTGTATCTCCTCAGCATTCATTTGTTCAGTTTTGTATAAGGTCATGTTGACCCTTATTTTTATGTCTCGGATGTTATCCATTTGTCATATGTATTATTTTATTCTGAGTTGTCTTTATATTCTTGCTGATTGTGATCGGGGACCTGTGACTTCGCTTTATTTTATTTCCAAGCGCTTAGCGTATTAGATTGAGAAGAAGAGGTCTAGCACTTATCTCTCCTCAGTCTAATACGTCGCGGGCTTGTTCACGTTCCGGTCCCCCTGTATTTTGGGAAGCGGGGCGTGACACATGGTCATCGATATGGCCGCCACGTAGAAGATAAAGAAGCTCCAAAGAATCGGTACTACTGTTCACCGTATTAATAATAATACGTGACCTGAAACATAACAGTAAGATCCAAACGTTAACATAAATCTGGATATAGAAAAATATGAAAATATTAACATGTTCTAGCAAACGTTAACATAAATGAGTATAAGTTAACATAAATCTAGAAATATTAACATGTAACAGTAAAAACTAGCATATTCTAGCAAACGTTAGCATAAATAGGTATAAGTTAACATAAAGCTAGAAACATTAACAGTGAAAACTAACATGTTCTAACAAACGTTATTTAGAATGTCTAAACTTACTGATGGGCTTTTTAATTGCAAAACTAATAGATCCATCTTTTCTCATCTGATGTGAGCTTTGCCGCTACATGATGGGGTACTCTAAAGTTATGAACGAAGGTTCCTTCACTATCAATCAAACGTATGCTAAAATCATCAACGTTAGGAATACCCTCATTTAGCAACTTCAAAAGAGCCTCCTTCTTCTTCTTGATTTTCCTCTTCTTCAGAAAATCCCAAATGCATTCACCGGGCTTACAATAGTACATGATTTCCCCCCTCTCTTCATCCTTGTGGTGTGATATGTTAATTATCTCTTGATGAACTTCCTTCTTCTTTTTTTTAGTAAAAGGGGTTCGGACTAGCTGTGATCGTGTCATGATCCTGGTATTTGGTCCCTTAGTCCCTTTTGAAACTAATTTCTTTGATCTCTTCTGATAAACTTGTACCTTGTTTTTCTCCTCCATTTGCTCTGCAACTTTCTTCTCTTCATCTTTCTCTTCCTCACTCTCTACAACTTTCTCCACATTCTCATCCTCCATCTCTTGCTATTCAACTTTCTCTATCTCCTTCTCTGTTTACGCAAAAGCCTCCGCAATATGAGAGACTTCCTTACCAATATTGGTTACATCATCATAATCAAAGCAATTTACATCGTCACCCATATCAATAGAATCAATACTCCTTCTTACTTCAGTTTGTGCAGACCCTGTATGCCTATCATTCTATGACATAATCGCCCTCACATTCTTCTTCAGGTCTTCGGGGTCAATCAAGTCAGTGGTTCCTTCATAGAGCTCTAATTTCTTGTTCAGCCTATGCATCTCCTTAGAGCAAGCATCCCATTGAAAGCGCTTGCTACGCTTGACAGCGTGGAGCAATTTCTAATTTAGTTTGGCCGTATTCCTCCAAAAATAAATTTGATCTTCACTTGTCAACTTCTCTATTTCATATTCTCTTTCAAAAGCATCTCTGATATGTTGGGAGAAAATCTGAAAAATAAACAATATACTCGTTACCCATGTAAATCCACAAGATTAAGGATAATAGTTATGAAAATCCAAAAAAATTTATATGTTAACATGCCAGAATGAAAGTTAACATGTTAAACTTAAAATTAACATGAACATAACTAAAGCTAACATATAAGATTAACATATAAGCTGTAATCATGAAAGATAACATAAAGGGGCAAAAGTTATCATGATATGCTATTTATTCACTTGTTCTACTAATCATTTACATTTAACACTAACTCAACATGTAACAATGTAATTATCTTACCTAGAGAAAGTTAACATGAAACAATGCAAATTAAAAATGAATTAATGATAAAGTTAAATAATTTAACTCAATGTAAATATGCAAGAATGTGTAAAGAGTCATTGATGTTTACGTAACCTACGGATGAGCTCTTTGGTATGCCCTTCACCTTCTCTTGCTTCCCATCCTTTACCTTTTCTTTCTCATTCTTCTTCCTCGGCCTAGTTTGCTCCATAACTTTACTCCTAGATGAGACTGTTTAGATTCTTTTTTCCCCAAAGCGAGCGATTTCATTCTTCTTCCTACCGGGCTCCCTTTGAGGGTATTTTTCACCCCATGGGCTGCTGGGAGAAATTAGTTTCTCCATAATTTTAATGCTTGCTTTTTTGGCCTTGAGACAATTGTCTCCCTCCTCAACAATCCAACCGTCCCTCCGACCCTTACCTAATTGGTCAACGGAGGCTTCCATCTCAAGTTTAGGGCTAGTTTTTTAATCCCCGTCATCTCATAGTACCATAGCTGTTAAAATCGAAGGAACGAAAGTCAAAATAGTTAACTTTCAGAACTCTTTCTTCAACTACATTCTAAATAGCTAACATTTCACTATTACATGTTAACATTAGTGGGTACATGTTAACTTTCACCTATTAATGTTAACTTTAATTTTTATATGTTAAATTTCATGTTAACATATTAATTTTAACCATATCATGTTAACATTCAATCTTGTACATGTTTTCTAATGCCTGTTACCAAGGCTAATAATAACTAAAACAAATGTCAAACCATATGATCATGCAACTTACAGGGATGAGCGGCGTGCATCCAGGTACGTATGTAACCCCTGGCTTCCTCAACCCTTCAACGACAATTTGAATGCCTCTCTTCGTCTCATCAAAAATAAATATATCACACGCAATGTTCTTCACTTTCTCAATACTATCTACATATTGAAACAACTGTCTTGGGATGCCTTGTGAGCTATTAAGGCACCAAATCATTGCACACTGGTACAAGATCTACATCAACACAAAATTCTCAATGTCCTTATTATCTCTTGACTCAACAAGTGTTTCCAGTAACTCTTCAACATATCTCCTCATGCTACTTGCTTCTTCTGCAGCCTTGGTCTTTGCCTTTGATTTGGCCTTTAGCATTACTTTCTTCTCTTTAAAGTACTCCCTCCAAAGCCGGTTGTAAGGGTCTTTATTCCCGTAGATCAACTCCCCATCAATAGGGAAGCCCGTGTGAGTTTGCACCCACTCTTCATCAAATTTGACTGAAAATATAGACCCGATTTTGGGATCGAGAAAAGAGAATTCATCAGTTTCGGCAGCATAATGGCTGAGCACATGCTCTAGTGCCCGTCGATCACGTGCTAGATGTCCGAACAATACATAGTGCTCAAAGTTACTGCCCTTGTAGGCATCCCAATGTCACTTCTTTATTTTTGGTTGAAGTTTTTGTATGAAAGTACAGTACGATCCAAGACATGCACTAGGCCTTATATCACATACAACAACAACTTTCCTGCATAAAAACTATTTACTCTTAACAAATCGTTCAAATTCAAATTAGGTAACAATTAATAGTAAATACATTAACTTAGTAAAAGTCAGGCTTTATTAACATGAATAGCTAATAGTTGACACTTAAGAGTAAATGTTAACAACAAACGAGAATTATTGATATGCATTGCTTCTAGCTATCAACAAATGAGAATTATTGACATGCATTTCTCGATAATACTTCGTATTGTTCAAATCTTACTCCAAAATTAAGAAACAGTTCTACACTACAATAACCAGTCTCTCACCACCGTTTTATTCATAAAAAGAACCCATAAACCTCAATCAAAATCAAAATCACTCAATTAAATTAATTGAATTAATAATCACTCAATTGATTGCGAACTTACTTCTTCTTTGAGATGGACACATCCTCCGGCGAGCGTCTCCTCTTGCGCTCTCGAATTTCCAGTCTTTTCATGCTCAATAGGGTTTCTGTTGCCTCGTTACTCTCCTCATCCTCAGAGGATATAAGAGGAGAACCGTCGGCAGGAGATATCAAGATAGAGGCGGAGGGGGATAAGTTTGGTTGTTCCTCCTTAGCCAATTGCTCCGACTGACGTCGGTGACGAACCCCTTCCGTTTGAGTGTTGTCTCCTTCATCCTTGCTACACTTAGGGTTCTTAGCCATTTCACTTAAATTTTTTTGGGCATTTTCCTTATGAATTTCCTAGCCGCTTGAGTGAAACTAGGGTTTTGAAAATGGGTTCTTAAGCTGAGGGAGGTTTGAGGTTGAGGAGATTTGAGCGCGTGTAGAGAGAAGAGAAGAGAGAGAGAGAGAGAGAGAGAGAGAGAGAGAGAGGGAGGGAAGCGAGGTTTTGGGGGGAACAAGTATAAAGGGCAATTTTGACTTTTCGAGTTATATTTTCTCTCAGTGTTGTTTAGGAAATAAAAAAAAGGCTGAAACATTATTAAGTCGGTTATTAGGGGCTTTGTCACAAAAAAAATATATGAAGGGCCTTGTCACATCTCATTTATTATTTTGGGCCTAGACATATTTTTCCTAAAAAGAAAATGAATAAAAAAAGATAAAAGAAGCAAAATATAAAAGGGCAAAGCGACCCCCTTAGTTATCCTCTTTGGCTCTTTCTTCTTCCTCTCTCAATTTCTCAAGCCCTAAAAATAAAGGCCTCGCCCTCGTCTCGCCGCCTCGATCCCTCTCGGTCTTGTTTATGAGGTAAAAATCTCACGATTTCCTATCAAAATTTGATCTTTTTACGTATCCTCTTCGATCCGATCTCAAAGATCTGGTCTTTTGACGTTATCCTTCGTCCGCGGGTAATAGATCAGTGGATTTTAGAGATTGTTTCCTGTAATTCGTTTAGATCTGCGGTACTTTCTCTTGGATCTTGGATTTTTTGACTGATTTCGTTTCGTTTTGTTTTTGTTTGAATGGATTGATGCAGCTCGAAGGAGAAGCCCACTCTTGGGTAAGCTACGCATGATTTTGTTTGATTGCTTTGTTATGCATATGGTTTCCTTTAATATGATAAAGAAACGATAGATCAGATTCTTAAAAATGGCGTTCTTTGTGTTAATTTAGATTTATTGCTGTAAGATAGTTGTATCAATTAAGTATCAATGGTTTCACTTCTCCCAAATTTAAAATTGAAAAGAAGTGGCTTTTGTGTTGTGTAAGAACTTCTGTTCACAATATTAAGAGGGATGAAGTCTGGAATTCAATTTGGTTTTGGTAGCTTCTAGTATGCTTTGTTCTTCCTTTGCTTTTTTAGACATTTGAATTCGAGAATATAAATTGAATATGATTATGAAGTTACGCACCTTTTCCTCTTATAGTACTACGTTCACTGCTATTTTTGACGTAATACATTGACACGTGAAAGCGAGATTTCTGTTTGCCTATACATATTATTTCAGCCTTGTGAGATCATCCATCATTTTCGCAGGCAGTTGCCTTCGTATATGGTGCTTGGAGTACATTGTCCACACCAGTTGCTTATATATTCGCCTAGATGACGAATGTATGAAGTATACAAGACCGCCCACTACTAGAGATTAACTATTTTATAATTGTATTTAATGGTTGTTCAGTTTCTTAAATAGAACATAGGATAAAAGGATTGGATACAATCAGCTTTTTACTGCTTTATTTTTCTCAGCAGAGCATGATATTTCCCTCTTTAGGGCAGTGTATACACCAAGAACTATCATTCAAATCATTTTCTTTGAAACGGAGGTTCTTTATTTCTTGGTAATAGACATAAATAATTGATGAGTAAGAAAAAAGAGATGATCTCACATGGCATTTCTTTTGGTTTTGTGTCCGATTAGCTTAAATACTGTTGTAGTTGTTTATTAGCCATTTTGGAAGTTGTCCTTTTCTGCAGCTGCTGAGTCATTTATGTTGATCGCTGTGAGCCATTATGTATAAGCTCAAATTTTCAGGAAGCAAAATTTCACCTCAACTACTCTTGTTGAAGAATTTTGTACTATTAGTAACTAGAGAATGATATATGCAGCAATGATCCGTCTTGATAATTATTTTGCCTTTTTCTATGCTATATCTGCGACTAGCGGAGCACATCCAGCTAACATAAAAAACAACAAGATAAGTGATAAATGTTGATGAATTTGATATGGTGTTGAGTGGTATTTTAGTTAGTGAATGACTTCTTCTAATATGTGATCATTCTTTGAGCTATCGGTATCTTGAGAATCGTTTCATAGTATAAGATCAGCTTAAGTGTTTAACTAAGAAACAACAACAATAATTTGTTATTATCAGGGAGATTCTTGAACTCATACTATAGATGTAACTTTTAAGAGAGACAGTTACTTCTTACTTTTTTTACATAGTTCAATTGTTTGCACCAATGCATCAATTATATATAGTGTGGGTAATGGATTTGAATTTTGAATAATAGTATATTTGTTACTAATTGCATGCTCTTGCTGTCGTGAAGGATCCCTAATCATCTAACTAATTAATGCTTTTATAAAGAACAACCCTAATTAAGCTAATCACTTGCTTACCGGGACACTATCATAATTTACCCCCACTTTTTGATAATGCAGTGGCACGCGGATCAAGACCCGCAAACGGAATATAGCAGCTCCTTTGGACCCTTCAGCTTTTGCTGATGCAGTGGTCCAAATATACCTGGATAATGCTGGTGATTTGGTATGCTTCCTGTTAAATATATATGGTTGTAGTTTTCTTTGTAGTTATTTAAATGCTTTATTTTTTAATTGTAAATTAGTCCTATAGAGAAAATCAAGGTTTACTAAATTCAGCTAAATGGTACGACTGAGTATTCTGTTGTGCGAGATGTTCATAAAAAAAGTTACAATTTCAGAATTTTCAAGTGTGCGACTTGTGAAATTTTGATAAATCATGATGGTAATTGACTTTCCTTATGAATGGTAATGATACAAAATAGGAAAAGCTACTATGTGATAGAATGAGATAATCATGAAAAAGTTTGAATTTTGTTCAACGATGCTGGGATTTCTGGTTCTTCATCATGTCAAAACATACAAATATAAAGTACCAAAATATCTTTGTGATTTACCTGCTCATCTAGTGACCTTTTAGATCTGTTGGATGCTATGGAATCATATACCAGAATTATCTGATGAAGATATACTTCTTCAGATTGAAGTTAACCTTCATACAGTTGTTTGTTACTGGGCAATTAACGTATCTGTTAGATTATTTCTGCACTTTGTATTAGTTTTATGATGAATTGCACCTTTTTGTAGGAGCTTGTAGCTAAAAGCCTTGAATCTTCTGATCTGAACTTCTCGCGCTACGGTGACACCTTTTTCGAGGTACCGTAGGAATTTTTTTTTTGCTATAAAGATTATCAATTATTTTGTTTGTTTTGTGCACTCCCACATGCGATGCACTGAACCATGTGTAGATCGTGCTGAATTTATCTATTAATGTAATTTGATCTATTTTGTTCTTGCTCACACATTTCAATTATTTAATTTTGGAGCATATCAATAGCAAGCTTTCTGATTTCTTCTGTTTTTATTTGCTTTATGTACTTGCTGAGAGCAGTTTGCTTCTGATATTGAGAACTTGGTGTAAGTTTTTCTGTAAGATGATTAATCTTTCAGACTATTAGATCTGAACCTATGCAAATGTATATCTGTATAACAATTGACCTTGGTGGAATTTCGCTTTGGACCCGAGTTGTTCCCAAGGAAATATTTAACCATATTATATATCTTATATTCCTGAAGATTGTAATCTATTTCTTATTCTTCCATATGTCTTGACATGGGAAATATTATCTGTCCCAAGTATTGAAGAACGTTAGATATTTTGGATTTCAGTCCTTAAGCATCAGAACGCTATAAATTACAGTACAATAAGACATGAAATCACTATTGATTGCAACTTCCAAGACCTGCAGCTTGAAGGACTTTGTATGCATCGAACTGTATGATGTCTCTGGTTTTCAGAAAATGAGAAGTTATGAGTCATGATAAGCAGCTGGCATCATAGATAACTCTTTGACACATAATGCAACCCATGGATAAGAGGTCAGTTTATACCAGATGAGGATCTCCATCCCTCAATTTTAGAGCATTGAGCTGCTATGCCCTATTCAAACATCTTAGGCCCATAATAGATATTACTTCAACAAGCAGACCTTGTCAATGTTTCCTCGATGGAACCTTTGAAGAAAATGAATTTGAGTTGGGGGGAAACTTGCTGATTAGCTGTCAGCTTCCAGCTTTGCTTATAAAACAATTGAATGCATTTATTGTATAAAAATCGTTATTAACACGTCTTGATATGTAAGAGAAACCTAGGAGATATGATGACGCAAAAATCACATAGCCAACTTCCAACCTTCAATCAGCTCAAAACTGATTTAGAAAGAAAGAATTATTTTGGGACAGCATAGGGCTTTCCTTATGTCTGGGAAGCAATAGGGCTTTCTTTATATGTGATCCATGACTTATAACATAGGTACTACAACTTAAAGACTATTTACTAGTAAACATTGGAGAAAGTAATCAAAATGATCTTATACTTTTATTGACCTTGTAAATCAAACAACATTGAAGCAACCAACGACTTTACGTTTATGCGGTAAATGGATATGAATCCACTATCGGAAGAAAACTTTGGATATTTTAAGGCATCATTAGGAGTATAAATACCTCAGAGATTGACTGGTAGTGCATAAAGAACCACGTCAGCCAGCGTAGTGGGAAAAGATGGTACTTGTGTTTTTTATTTTGCAACCTTCTGGAGTTTTGGCCAAATAGGAAGAAAGTGAGATAGTTTTAGGCAGGCTATAGTAGAAGCTTTTTGTGTGGAATGTTGTGCCATTTACTTGGGGTCTCATTTAAGGAGATCATCTTAAAACAAGACACATTCATGCAGTAGAAGATGAGATATTTTTTTAGGATTAACACATTGTCCTGTAGCTTGTGGATTAAATGAGAATGCAGAAGAGAACTAAGTAATAGTCGTGTCAATATTTGTGAAGCCTTCTTGGATCCCTCTTAAATTAGACCCTATGGTTAGCTTTCTAAATCTGAAAGTAAAGAGACAAGCACGGTGCCGACAATAATAAAATCATAGAAAAGAAAATGAGAACAAGTTCTTAGTACCCACAATCAGGGGTTGTAAATGATAGAATCGAATCGAATACTAAGGTGTTCATATTTATATTTGTTTAAAATTGTCGAATTCAAATGCGGACTCTAATATTCATATATGGAGTTTTTCGAATTCGAACTCGAATACTTGGTGTTTGATAAATATTCACGAATACTTTTCGAATATTAAAGTATTTTTATTCGGCTAAAGAATTTAATTTTCAAATGGCATTTAAATTCATAAATAAAAATTATTCTTTTATAATATATAATGTATGTATATTTAAATCAATTTTTTTCATTAGAAAATAGATTTAAGATTATTTAAGTCATAAAATCAGTACATAAAGCTTAAGTATAAATAGTAAATAGGTTAAAAATATGACATCATATGTGCAATAATACAAAAATAATAAGTGATCAAATTTTAAAGGAATATTTGATAGACAAACAAATTGAATATACATCTGGTTAAATTCTATTCGTTAATAAACTCGAATACTAAAAAATATTTGTTTAATGGTAAATGAACTAGCGAATCGAATATGACGGAATAGTTACTCGAACAATTATCGAACTATTTGTTAATTATTTGGTTCATTTCCATCCCTACCCACAATAATAAATCATAAAAAAGAAAATGAGAATGGAATTTTGTTACATTAAATTGAGAATGTTAAGGGAGTACAGTCGGCGAAAGGGATCCTACTAAATTAAGCTTCCATAACTGGGTTGACTCTCTTTAAATCGTCATGCATAATCCTCTGATTTGAGATTGGAAAGAAATAGAACATAAAAGGCAAATCGAGATCCTTGATTATTTTCTTTTTAGTACTCGAGAATTCCTCTCATCTGTCATTTGAAATGGTTGGTGACATTTAAACAGGGAATTCAGTTCCTCCCAGTTATCTGATGATGTTTGTTGTCTCATACTCTTAGTTTGTCTCAAATTGCTGGAATGCTCGTGCCTTCTATTGGGCAGTTCCATAGTTACTGACTAGAGGAGAAAACTGTGCGGTAAAATTGACCTGGATCTATTTTACCTTTTATTTAATCTTCCCTTTAATCTTTGCTGCTTGTTAATGATGCCTAATAAAGGAAACACGAAGTAAATTGCAAACTTTATTTGGTAAACGCCTAATTGAATAATTGCAGAATGCTGCATCTCGATTGAAATTCTGTATATGCAAGTTCTTATTAGTATCTAAGGTTAAAGACTTATGTCAGTTACACATGTGAATTACTGATGGATGACGGATGATAAATGGTGAAGGTTTCTTTTATATGGAATTTATCCCTTGTTTCTAACCTGTTTGTCATTTATTTCCATTATATTTGGTTGAGTCTAATCTGTATGTCTTAGTTATTTTAAACGTCATTTATCCTAATACAAAATCTCAAATTTTGCATTATTAACTTATTTATACTTACATACAGGTACATTCTGTTGTTGCTTCAATTATAAACATATGAACTTCTACTTTTTCCTATATAAAATTGTGTCCGAACCTGCAGGTTGTCTTCACCGGAGGCCGTACTCAACCAGGTACAACAAAGCCTGATGAGGGGGAAAGGCACCCCTATTCTGTTATAGACTGTGAACCCAAGCGTGAAGCAATTTTGCCATCCGTTCTGTATATACAGAAAATCCTGCGTCGGAGGCCATTCTTAATTAAGAACCTCGAAAATGTTATGCGTAAATTCTTGCAGTCCTTGGAGCTCTTTGAGGAGAATGAGAGAAAGAAGCTTGCTATTTTCACAGCGCTTGCATTCTCCCAGAAGCTATCTGGGCTTCCACCAGAGACGGTCATGCAGCCACTGCTCAAGGATAATCTTGTTGCCAAGGGGCTAGTCCTTACATTTGTCACTGATTTTTTCAGGGAATATTTGATTGATAACAGTTTAGATGATCTTATATCTCTTCTTAAGCGAGGGAAAATGGAGGATAATCTCCTTGACTTCTTCCCGAGTGCAAAACGTTCTGCTGAAGGTTTCTCTGAGCATTTCACGTGAGTTCCTTCCCTTTTTGTTATGTGTGATCTTATGGTTGATACAGCAGAAGACTAGTTGCATTATAAAGCATATAGTTACAATTGGTACCTTGACACCTAACTGAATCAAATTTGTAAGATTAAAAATTTCTTTTAATATTTTTGTACGGTTTCTAAGGAAAACAAATACGACTACAACTAGAAAGCCTTTATCCTTGTATTTTTGGGATCAGCAAAACCCCATACACTTATTTATTTAACGATTTATGTAAATATGCTATAAATAAATACATAGGAGACTTTGTGCAAGTTAATTTTGGGCTTATCTCGGAATCATCTGCATAATGTGGGCAGTTGTAAACTGCATGCTTCGTTGGTGTCAAAATTGGTGCCAAATATCGATTTGTTGTAGAATGCTTGTGTTGGCTTGTGAACAACAAATCTGCGGGTAGCATTGGATGTGATTAGTAGAGTACCACATTTCAGGATAGTATTACGTGAAATTGGAAGAGTGCTTTCAGGTACTATCTGTGTGTGTTTCTGTTGACATAAAAAAAACTCTTTTCTGTGGTCAATTCTTTCAGCAAGGAGGGGCTGGTGGCTCTTGTTGAGTATAACGAGAAGAAAATGTTTGAGTCCAAGCTGAAGGAGATGAAATCAGCATTGACAACCCAGATTGCCGAAGAGACTGATATAACTGAAGTCATAGAGACTGTTAAGCAACGGGTGAAAGATACTAAAATTCCTGATATTGAGGTAGTACGCATTCTATGGGATGTGCTAATGGATGCAGTTCAATGGTCTGGAAAGAATCAGCAGCAGAATGCAAATTCTGCACTTCGCCAGGTATCCTCTGTTCATACATACTCTCGGTTTCCTTATGTTTAAAAGTAAATAAACTATTGATCATTTAAAAAGTGGTTGATGTATGTAATATATCGTATCCAGAAGTTCCTTGATATCTGAGGATAAATTATTGTAAATATTGTTTGGAACATCACCTTTTCCACTTGTAGCATTCCTCACTATCACCACTTCACCACCTTAATGATCACCTAAGCAGTTCTTATCAAGATGGGGAAGCCTACTGCTGAGGATGAGAACTGCTAAAGCATTCACATAGGTTTTACTGTTGTTGGCAACTTCATGTGAACCAGACATTGCCTTCTACTGGTTTGTGGTTAGCTTAACTAGCTAACCACAGTAGAGGCATGTCATAAAATCTTAAAACCAGTTGCAAGGAGGTAGCTCTAGCTTATTTGGCCATGCCTTGTGACTTGATCATCCCTCTAAATCTACCTAAAGTAGAAAAGGTACTAGATGAAAGGGATACTTGATCACATTCATTCTTGAATGAATAAGCCAATTTGCGGATTAAAATTACATTCCAAGTCTTTTTGCATGTCATCGGAGGTACAGTTGTCTTGTTATTCTGCTCTAAAGCAGGGATTCCAAACTATTCATCCCGTATTGGTAGCCTTCTTGTGGTGATGGCTGATGGGACTGTGGTTGTGAACTGTACTTCGCTTAGTAAACTAATTATCTTTTCTTTTACTACGTACTGAAACTGATGTTTTCTCACAGCTAGCATTTCATGGTATTTAAGGCATATTCATTCTATTCCGAATATATTCTATTTTACAATATTTGGGGTCATTTGCACCGCTTGGTTAATATTTGATTTCTTGCTTGTGGGGACTTCTCATTACTGTTAGGACTTGTTTAGGCCTCAGGTCATACTTCAGTTTTCTTATGACTTGTTATCAACCTAAATCCCCCTTTATGGTTATATTTTCATATGGGCTTGGGTTGTATGCACACTGATAATGCTATTTACGTCTGGGTTGGGATAAATCTTTAGATAAGTACATTCAATTTACATTCATCTTTCTTATTTATGTATACATTTCTCTTTACATTGTGAATCTTTTTCCCCCAACCGCAGGTGAAAACATGGGCTGAACTTTTGAATGCATTTTGTACGAGTGGAAAACTTGAACTTGAGCTTATGTACAAAGTCCAGATCCAGTGCTATGAGGATGCGAAACTGATGAAGTTATTCCCAGAGATTATTAGGTCTTTGTATGATCAAGATGTGCTTGCTGAGGATACTATTCTTCTTTGGTTCCGTAAAGGTGCAAATCCCAAGGGCAGGTGTGTAGTTTTATTTTTAAATTTGGTATATTATCAGTGCATTTTTTTGTATTCTGAAAAAAAAGCAATGAAATATTGTTTGCAACATTTTTAACTCTGAATTATTATAGTGTGGATACCTATTATGAAATCATACCTTTTTAGACACCAACATCCATGTCAGACTACAACAGACCTTGTAGAAAGCCACTGTTGAACACATCTGAAATGTCTCATTTATATATATATATCCTAATTTAGAGCACTTTATTATATGCTTCCTCAAAATGTCTTACCCTCCGCATATGCCTATTACTTCTTTTCTTGTAAATGAGATAATTATCAGTTTTGTGTTTATTTATTTATTGCTAAAAAGTAAATCAAGATTTGTGCTTGTGGCCTGCGGGGCACAAACCTACAATCACAAGGTTTGGAGTTAGAGCACTGAAGTATCCTTTGTAGGGACATTTCAAAAATTAGATTCTTGCAGTCATCTATATTCTGTAAATATGCCTGAAAATGCACATGCAATGAGTAATCAATCAGACATTAGGCAAGAGACAAATGGTCTTGTACAAACAACATAGCATTCACAGCTTAAATGTAGGACACCTAGATTGCTAATGAGTAGTCATATTATCATAATTTATCACTAAGTTATATTTAAGTGTTTGAGAAGTGTTCAGAAGTGTCCCATGCTTTGAAAAGCTGACAATTTGAAGAGTCCTAGTGGTTGGTGTGGGATAATGGGCTCTGCTCTATTTAGGCTCTTTGGATATCTACACTGCCAAATGCTTCCATACTTAAATAGGACTTGTTAGGATCACCAGAATATGCATACACATGCAAAACTCAGCTGCCTTTAATTTTTTTGACTTGCTTTCATGCATCTTGATTTTCTTGGTCAAGTTCTCCAATGGAACTGAATACTAGTACACCTGTGTCCCCATTAATTTTTCTTGGTTGGCTTCTATGTAATAATGTCCGTTATTGCTTATTTAGTTACTACAAGCTGGGAACTTTTGGTTTTTTTTAATTACTATCTTTATAATCTCAAACCTCCATATGATGTGCAGGCAAACTTTTGTGAAGGCGCTTGAGCCGTTTGTTAACTGGCTTGAGGAAGCCGAAGAGGAAGAATAAAAATAGAGGGATGCATCTGATATCAAGCTTGAAAAGACCTATTATCATCTATATTGTGATGCCTTGCCTGTGTAGCAAGTAAAACAGAACTTTGTAGGCACCAATAAATTTCTTCACTGTATTGTTTCTTTTTTTGCCACGCGCATCATGCTTATGGAGCATGACCGATGCATGGGGCTGGTTCTGGCGCATCATCACTATTAGTAAATCCCAGCACAACGCCCACTTAAATCTATTACTATGTGTGACAGTTTGTAGTTACTTTTATGAAGTTAAAAGAATGTGCTTTTGCAGAATGCTTTATATTGGTAGTTTTTCTTCTTTTCTTCTGGTATTGCAATGTAGGGACGGGGTTCTTTTTTCGCCTTGCTTTTTCACGCCTCAAGTTGCTGCTGAAGTTATTCTTGTTTTGATCCGTGTTTTCGTGTCTTATTTTTTACCTGTTCTTCCTCTTGGGGACGATGACGAGAATCTACCTAGTCGTGTTTCGCTGCCTCCATAGATTGCATAGGGCTTTCATGGTTGGTTACCTCTCTCCATAATAGTTGGTTTCTATTCTCCGTAGGCAATTAGCACGTCGATGAGCTGCATAAGCAATTTGGTTTCCTTTTATCACTTGCGAAGACTGATACTGCATGAGCGTGAATGGTATCATTTGGTCTATAGTAAGATAGCGAAGAAGATGCTTAATGTGTCTGTGGTTTGTTCAATGTGTAATTTCAGTGCAAAGAAGAATTAGTGTTCTCCTAGATACGAATAAATCCATCGTTGTCTCTTTCCATCCTCCCTTCTGTCTATGCCTAGTTGCACGCCCCTACCCTTAACAAATTTTGGGTAGTTGGTTGGGACGCATCTACGGAAATACTGCAGCATCTAGAGTTTATTATTCAATATTTTTTTTATTCAATAAAAAAATTAGGGCTGAGCATATTCGGTTCGGGTCGGTTTTAAGCCCAATCCGCATCCGGTCCGAATTTTTTAAATTCTCAAAACTCTCATCCAGATCCAGATTTTTTCCCCCTTCATCCGAATATCCAGCCCAACCGAAATTCGGATCGGTTCGGATCGGTTTTGATTTTGGGTCGAATTAATTCCATTTCATAAAATATGCCCACACCTGAGATCATTGCCTATTAATTTCTGATGAAGTATCATTATTTGTCCATTTTGTCTACTTAATTTTTTCCCCCAAACAATGAAATGTGGAGCCTGTAAAATCTGATGAAGTAACACCATTGTCACAGCTAACAAAAAAACTGAAATCAGTGACATGAGCGCAAACCATATCATCAAGTACATATCATACCACAATAATAAACTCATTAAAGAGTTACTTAGTTACAAACCATGCAAATAGTCCAGAAATAGTTAGGGTTAGGGATTTTTTAGTATTTATATTAGAAAATTCGGTTCGGTTTTTTTCGGGCGGTTCAGGGGTTCAAACCGGATCCAATCCGGTTTAATTCGGTTCGGACGGTTTAGAGTCTTCTTCCAATCCATTTAATCCGGTTCGGTTAACCGGCCCGTTTTTTCGGACGGTTTTTTCGGCTGAACCGGTTTTTTTCGGTTTTTGCCCACCCCTAAAAAAATTGTAATTTTCTCCTTTTCTATAACAAAGCAAAAGCCGGATAGAATTTTGATAGGATAAATTTTAAAAATAGACCCCTTTAGAAACTTATTTTTAAAACACGACCCTTTTCTTAAATATTTGTTATTTTTGACTCAGTTTTAGTCATCTGGTTGAAACTGTGTCGAAAATAGTGAAAAAAAATATCAAAAACTTCATGAGATTTTAAATCCCGTGCATTTTAAATAAGGCCTTAAACTCCACGGGGTTTAAAATCCCGTGAAGTTTTTAATGTTTTTTCGTTACTTTCGACCTAGTTTTAGCCATGTGGCTAAAATTGAGTCGAAAATGATAAATATTTTTAGAAGAGGTCGTTTTTTAAAATTAAGTTTCTAAAGGGTAAATTTTGAAAATTTATCCATTTTGATATGTAGTAGATCCAGACGAAGATACTATAACATTTACGGGTAATAAAGCATATCAGAATACGTTTTCTGGTAATAAATCATATCAGAATACGTGTCTTCTTAAGGTCATTAAAATGCGCTGATGATTAAAATCGTATCAGAATGTTGATGTGTATTGATGATTAAGGCGATAAAAATGCGCTAGAATATTTTCATCTTTTTTTTAAAAAAAATCTTTAATGTACTTTGCCCTTTCTTTCTTTTGGCTTAATTGTACTACGTTGAACTTGTATACACTAGCTTGTAGTTTGTTGCACTGGTATATCCTAAGGTTCTCAAAATTTGAACTTTAATACCCTTAATTGTGCAAAGGTGATAGCTTCTCTCTGAAACTTCTCATGCTACTTCTAGAATATTTTTAACTCTTATTATTTGCTAAATTTATCAAAATTTTATTCTAAAATAGAATTGTGCTAGTTTTAAAATAGAATCGTGACAGTTATAACAATAAGTTCAACAAAAAAACGTAAAGGTTAAAATGCTCATATGAGAATTTTCGGGAGAGTATCACACGTTTGCATAACTGAGGGGTATTAAACTGTAAATTTTAAAAACTTCAAGGTATATAAACGCAACCAAAAACAAGTGAAGGTAATATCATGCAAATCACGGAAACTATAGGGTATTCCGGTGCGATTAAGCCTTTTGTTTTATCCTTATCCAAATTGATGGGAACAAGAGATTTCTAGTTCACAGGAATAAGCGAAAGAGAACCTCCCATTTTTTTGGCGCCCCTGGTTTTAACAAATAGGAAACCCCCTTATCCTGTGGCCTCCACAGAATGGGAGTCGAAGTCGAAGAAGAAGCTGACGATGAGCGCTCTCGCCTCCTCCTCTCGCTGCTGGATCTCCGCCGCCTTCAACCGCTCCCTGCTCCCGAACGCCGCTGGGCCCCACAGCGCGCGGCCGATCTCCGGCCGTTCCCGCCACCTCGCCCCCTTACAAGGTATTCAAACGGTCTTATCTTCTAGAATATAAAAAGTACATCATCCCTCAACCCGCACCATAACTCCGGAGTTTTGGGGGGCAGCGGCGCGCAGGACTTTAAGATGTTAATCTCAGCAATCCGGGTTCAAATCCCCCGGCCATGAATTTAAAAGTAAAAATTTGAAGAATTTAATGTCAATATAACTCTAAAAAGTTTATGCTGAGCGTTGAGTGTCATATTTTTATATTCCAAACGTATCGCTGGTCGAGCGTCCTATTTATGAGCTAAAAAGTGGACTAACGTAAATATATTAATTATTAAGAAAATCAGCTCTAAAAATATGGCCGGTGGCATTTAAACCTGGATTGCTCTCATGCCACACACGTCAAAGTCTCCGACCATTGTATCCTCTGAAGTTATGGTGAGGGTTAAAGGTATTTTTATATTCTAGCAATACTACTCCAAACGTAGCTCGAATAAGCTCATTTTCTAGGAGATTTAGAATTTATTTTCTCTTCGAGTACATGATCACATCAATATAGCATCAAGCGGATGGATGGGACATTGCTCAATTTCAATATGTTTGAAACTGCGTGATAAACTGTTGGCAGTTTGTGCGAAAGAAATTTTTTACTTGTGTTTTTTATGTGCATTATGCATATCTAACCATGCGAAAGTCTAGAAATGACAATATGTAAGTGCTATTATCCCAGTCCCACAAGAGATAAACATGAATAGCTACAATCTTATGGGAGGACTTTTAGAAGAAACTCTATACATAAGAGTGATCGAGCGGTAAGAATTTCACTATGAGGGACATCATGAAAAACTCCAGGTGAACATGATTGATATTATAGCTTGACCCAGAACTGTGTAGAACAAAAATGTGCAAGATTAGGTATCACATATAATGATATAATTAAGTGCTGCACAGATGGAGAACTCCTTCTGTATTCTTGAGAGCCACCACTTAAATCCATGGGGACTACCTCGCGAACCCCATACTATGCGATGTGTTAGTATGATGTGAGGAGAACACAGTGCTCTAAAATGGGAAGAATGTGTTAACCCGACTGAAGTGGAAAGGTGCCATACAGGATATGCATAGAGAGGATCTGTGGTATACAATGATATTTGTAAATTCAAAACTTGATCTTAGTTAGCATTTCAGGGAGAAATTATGGAAAACTCCATAATTAAACCTGCTTGGGTAGAAAGATCTTTAAGATATGTGACCTTATGGGAAGCTCCTAGCTTGGTTGTGAGTCTTGTGACAATTATCATCTGAGATTCTCATATAGACTTTCTAAAGTTAACTTGGAACTTTGTAATATACTTGTACATGATTTACCACAATTTTAAAATTTTGTTGCATACAAATGTATCACGTGTAAATCTTCTTTTATAAATTGAAGAATTGGCACATAAACCTTTCAGAAAATTACCTTTCTATGTAGCCAATTTTCAAGGTATCCATCCTTGAACTATTAAAACTAGGTTGATCTTATTTGTGCGTTATGCCAAAAAAATATTGTACATTTTCACATCACACCTATATGAGTAAAAACCTGTATGTGCCACTGGTCATTAATGATGACCATCATATTATGAAGCAAACAATTTTAGAAACCTTGTTTCTAGACAGATAAACTAGGATCTGAATTACTAGCCAAATAATTGCAAAAGTGCCGATACCTGGCAAAATTGACATATCTGGCTCATGGACTTCGCTTAAAGCATTATTGAATCTCTTTTAGCTTGTATACGTACTTTAGATAGGAGCTTTAGATGTACCGAGTGAAACCAATTTTATTATTATTATTTTCTTTTATAACTGGTACTTCCTGCTGGCCCTTGGGCTTTAGATGTTCCAAGTTCTGACGTGTATTTGTCAGTGCTTCGTGACTACTTTTACATCTCAAGGTCTATTTGATGATAGTTTACTTATAGATTAGAGCCTATCTTTGAGGGTTTTCTTCGTGAATAGTGTTATTATTTATTAAGGTTCAGGAAGTTGGTGAAATTTTTCTCAGACTATATGTTTTAAACTTGATACTCTTGATTTCTAATTTTTCCCATCATTTTTAGTGGATATTCTTAATTGTCTTCTTTGTTTTTGAATCATCATATCTCATTTGTTTGTGTGGGTTTTGTTCCTACTGCCGAATTCGCTCTATTTGTTTAGTGCACATATTTCTTCCTGGGACATTCTATGGGATGTTGGAGATTGGTTGCAGGGTTGATCATCTTCCTGTGAAGAGCCACTCTTTCATTGCAATACATTGTCTCTAGTTACTGCATATTGGTTTGAAAATTTCTTGAAATATGCGGACTTGATTAACAATAAAAGTATAGACTATAAAGTGTGTGTTACTTCCCAATTTTTTCATAGTTGTCATTCTTACATGAGGTTAAAAACAAACTTGTGATGTGATGCTAGCAGTTCTGGGTGAATCAAATGAAACAAGATCATCTTCTACTGATGTTAAGGAAAAATCTGAGTCGGACAGGCTAGTTGACGGTATGGACTTTGGTGAACTATGCAACGAATTTGAGTGCCTGAGTAGCCCAGCTGTGGAGTCGACAGCAAGACAGCTAGCACGGGATATTTTAGAGTTGCGAGAAGGAAACCGTGCCTTAGGATCATATTCTGTTTCCGTCAAATATAAGGTAATAATGGATATTATTTTCATGTAAATTACTTCATATGGTTTTGTTACCATTTCTTTCATTAGTTCATTTAGGAGCTTTGTGGATAAGAAATTTAAGACATAACACATGGTTTAACATTGATGAATAATATCTGGCCTTCATGCTATATAAGTGGTTTTAGATTTTACGCGAGCATCTTGTATATAAGTGACAAACCGTTTGCAGTCACTCAGGTGGTTGCATCATTTATAAGAAGCTAGATTAACATTATTAGGATTTGGCACCTTTCAGTCATTCTTTTGCTCATGCACTACAAATATCAGATGTTCTTTATTTCCTGAGTTTGGTGAGATGCAAAAACAGTGTTTGATGCCCTACGCCATCACCATTCATGGATTTGCCAGTCAGATATATCCAAATGAGATGGACAATGATGTGCATGCTACCTGCATCAATCAATATATTATGACATGTTATATTGATGGTAATTTTTTTGTTTAATAAGCCTCAACATCTGGCTCTTTATAGCATAAATAGGATAGTGATCTTTAATATATGGGAATGTTTCCCCAATCGTATTTGCAATTTTGACACTTTCAGAAATCCAAGGATGCCTCAAATTTCTCAAATTTTAATTTTTTATTTAATTTGTAGAAAGTGGAATCAAAAAGTTAATTTTCTATTTTTCTACAAATTTCTTGTTTATTTCTAAAGAAAATGATGAAGTTCAAAAATGTTTTATGGGGCCCCACTAATGATTGATTTTATACTTGAAATGTGATATATTCACTACATAGTATTTGATAATTATTCAAAGGTATAAAATGTTAATTTTTGAAATATTTTTTCTAAGTTTCTTATATTTTATGTTTAAAACTTTAAGTTAATTTCATCTTTATAAAAGTTTCAAATTATTTTGGGAAAGCTTTTTTGTTGATATTTTTATTATTTTTATCTTTTAGATTTTTTTTTTGAATTTTTTTAGTATGACATGTCCCATTTCATTCACTTTGTCTTCTAAATTCCTCTTTTTTGTTTAAAGCTGTGATACTAGATTTTCCTGACGTGTCACAAAATTCCACTGCCTTTTTAGTAATGTATTTCACGAAAGAAATTAGAGGAAAACCAAGCAAGCAAGTCACTCTAATAAACTCTTGATGGTTGAGCCCGTTTTCTGATGCGTTTTCTAGTGAATTATCCAAATTGCTGGGAAACAAACATGCTGTAAATTAATCGACATGTGCATGCTAATTTCCGATCTTAACACTTGATTTTCTTTTCTCATTATGTAAGCTTGTATCTCAAAGGTTCTTGTATTCAGGATTGTCATCTATTTCTTTCCTATTGCACATTACCTCTTTTCTGCCTTTGACGGGACAAATATATGGCTTTTGCTTTAGAGGGATATATGTGGGTTGGTTCTCTAGCATGACTTCGTCAGGAAGGCCCACTAAAGAATAAGGGCGTGTTTGTTTCCTTCCATGGAAAATGCATCAGAAAACTGGGGCTCACCATGAAAATTTGTCATAGTGATTTCCCCAATGGGCTTCCCTCCATTTCTGTTGATGGATTATGTTGTTGGCAAGGGTGGTGTAGTTTCCTGATGTGCCAGCAAATTCTATAGTTAGAACAAAAAGAGAGGAATTTGGGAGAGAAAGTGAAATGTGGGCCTTACTGTAGTTAAAAAATTTGTAAAAATTAACAAATATCCTAAATACTTCCCCAAAAGAATTACAAAAAGTCGGAAGAAGTTATAAAAAACTAAAGTGCAGAAAATTGAAAATTAGAAAATCCAGAAAAACAATACAAAATTTTGAAAACTTTAAATTTATTTTAGAACAATGTAGTTGCAAAATACTATGTAGTAAACATAACCTAGTTTTAATACAAAATCAATCATAAGTAGAACTCTTAACTCCATTTTCAACTTTATCACTTTTCTTTGAATGAAAGGAAATCTTTATAAAATCTAGTTAATTCAAACTCCAATTTATGTGAATTTGAGAGATATGACCCGGTGGTTGTTGCTTTCGGAAAGAAAGAATAGGAGGGAGAAGGTGAATTGGCATAACAATTGATGAATTTTGATAGGATTGACGTAAAGATGATGATGCCTGATATAGGGAAGTTGAAAAGACATGTTTAATACTAGATAAGATAGATACTATTATCAGAATAATAATAATTATACTAACTATAATAGTAGGAGAATAATGGATATCCTGCTCATATGACAGGATTTCCTCATATACAAGGTTGAGATTGAGTCACATCATTGTATATGAGAAAATCTCCTCATATGACATATGATACCCATAACCTCTAATAGTAATGATAATTATAATAAAGACACAACAGTTGTCACTTGTTATTTCCACAACTAGCACCAGCTGTTTTAGTATATAGCAGTAGACTTTACTATCCTTCCTAAAAGCAAATGCTCTTAACTTTTAAGTTACTCTTGTGCTATGAGACTTTTGTTGTGGGAAGTCCACACATTTATTTTGCTAAAAATAACAATATGTAATTAACTTACCAATGTGATTGATCTTCCATTGAGATTTGATAATGACATGTAAACACAATAGCCTAAAACTAATATGCAATATGGCATATATAATCAGTTGGAATTTACAACTTTCATGAGCTAGTCATGTCGTTTATCTAGTTCATCCTTTCAACATGACTAGGTGGAGGATACCAAAGGCTAAACAAAAATTATTCTGGCTAAAGAAGAAAACTCTATATTTGTAAGCAGAGCCGGCCCAAGAGGTAGGCGAGCAAGGCCATTGCCTAGGGCCCCCAAAAAACAGGGGCCCCAAAAAATAGGGAGGGGGGATCAATTAGATGGTTAAGTCAACGTAAAAGTAGGTCGGCCATCAAAATCCATCTACTAACAAATATTCTCCTCGACTTAAACCTCAGTCCTGGGGAAAAATGATGACATGTAAAAGTGGGAAGGCTGCTAGTGGGCTCTTCCTTCTTTTAATAACTTAAGCCTTACTCTCGGTCTACATCTCTTCCTAATTCCTATTCATTAAAAATCATTTTAGTTAGAAATTAACTTTTATTATTATGTTATACTATGAACTACCAATGTATAATAATACAACAGAGCTAATTATGCCAGGCATCTGTCAGCTCATATCAAATTCATGTGTATTCCTATATGCACATATACAAACGGTAAGACTTTGCTAATTTGGGGACATAACTAGCTTAGTTATACCTATGCTTACGAGAGAGTACATGTTGTGTGACTCTTGTCTTGACGATTAGTTTTTGATGTAAAACGTCATTGCTGATAAGTTTATGGAGCGGTCGGACCGAGAGTGTTAGGGTATGATTTGTAGGCCTTTGGCCAAAACGGGTAGCTTAGGAGCACTACATTGTGTTTGATTCTTAGGGTTAGTTATAGCATCCCTTAGTATGTAGGCAGCCTTAAAGTTAATTGGGTGTAACATTTTATTTAAAAAAAATCTTGAATATAAGAGGGCCCCTTTAGAATTTTTGTTCAAGTTTTTGCCTAGGGCCCCCCAATGCTCAGGGCCGGTCCTGTTTGTAAGGTGGTCCCATTATTTGCTGCTTGTAATTTGCCTACATGGTTTATTTTCTTCTTTTTTTTGGGAAACATATAATTTGATTTTTATTCATAGAAAACAAACTGTATGCAATCTTTTTCCCTTATTGCAGGACCCTATTAGGACCTTTACAGGACGAGAAAAGTACAAAAGACCACTGTGGGCAACTGGTGCACTGGAGAATCCCTCTGTGGTAAGAACTAATATCGGAATTTTTATTCTAGTTTTTTTAAACTTTTTGTTATACCTTTTGCACTATACTAGTTTAAGTTGAGCCTAGTTTTAGTCATCACACTTGACCGAGGAAACAATAATCTGATAAGTTTCCTAAATGTATTAATAGAGTAATATGACCATGTTGTAACATAGTACTTTGCAAGCATCTGGGGGGTTGTCATAGATTTCGGCTAAAAGAATCAGCTCCTGCAGTTCATACAAAGTCTGTAGGCTAATGTTTTTGTGGGACATCACTGAGAAAGTTCGTGCATGTTCACGTTGAACATTTCGAAGTCTAAATTCGTTATTGTATTAGTGGTTATACTCGACTATATGTCAAGCGTACTACATGTTTAATGCAAAGCATTAGAGACGCTATAGTTGTAGCTTTGTTTCTGACTTCATGTAACATAAAATTTCAAGTATGAACTAAATAAATAAGCTCTAATATTTATAGTTAGAATGTTATGGACACTCCTATTCAATTTCATGATAAGTGGAACTTGTTGGTTACGGTGCCTGTGAAAAGGAAAGGATGCATGATCAAAGTGGTCTTTCTTTTCAGGAAGTATGATTATCCTAGGAAATCTATGGTTTGAAGTGGGAAAATTGTCCTTTTTTCCCCCTCTACATTTCAAGGGTGTTCATGTTTTGAGGGGATAATATTAACTGACCTTGCCCTCTCGGTGAGGTCATTTTATTGAAGACATCATCCACTTTCTATATGTTGTCAATAGAATAACAAGGTTTCCCAAGTATTGACTAAAAGGGCTAAATTGCTTCTTATCAATTTTAACATGAAAAGTTGTGAGTCTGTTTGTAGATATCCTTGATTCGTCTTCCATGCAAGTCAAAACTAAAAGAAGTAACTTTTCTTGCCGCTATATTGAACCTTGGTCTTCCAAAAGTGGCCATTTTAGTGAGAGAGATTCGAGTCGTTAATTAGAACTTAGAAGCATATACTTCTTTTCTTTTGCCTCAGGCAACTCACTATAGAATATCATACTCATATCCTTTTAGTGTGTAAGGGGAATTTGGAGGGTTCTCAGTTATACATGAGCTTGTGTTGGGTGACCAAAGAGTAGATTTTTCAATACGGCATTCTAACTCATGGTTATCTTGCCTAGGATTTGGATCACACTCCATGGATTTGGTTTCGATATCAGTTAGTATCCTGCTTCTGCCAATGACAAGAATGATAAATAACTGGATGCTCTCCATTTTGATTTTCTCTCTGTAACCAAGAGCAAAACTTGGCTATGTCAGTATTAACTTATTTCAGATACTTTTAGTTCTCCACTTACCAGTCTTCAAGGATAACAGACAGTCCCATGGATTTCATCTGTTGAGCTGGTGAAAAGTTTCATTCCAGTTTATTAATATTTGGTTGGTAAAGCCAATCCATTCCCATGAGCGCTAGTAAAAAGTTTCTATAATATTGCAAGGCACGTGTCGAGAAGAGTCTGGCAGAGCATTCCTTTTTTTAACTTTTGTAGATGCACTTCAGAAATTTAACTGCTTCTCTTTTTACCACTTAAATAACTGTTGTATTTTATTGCAGATTTCCTATTTTATAAATACTCAATTATTCTCTACAAAAAGGAATATTTCTTCTAACAGTTTTTATTGATATTAGTCTCTCAAATCTTTCATATTAAATTTGTCCCTCAAATTATTGAAAATGCTATCAAGTCGTCCAATTCTTAAGTTATTGTGAAATTAGTCCCTAAAATCAAGGAAATTGCTATTGGGTCCCCCAATTCTCATAAGTTTCAAACTAGTCCAACCAATAAAGAGTAGAAGTAACAATTAGAGGGATTACTTTAAAACAACTTACGAGAATTGCGGGACCTAATAGCGATTCCGATGATTTGTGGGGAGATTTAAAAATACATAATGAATTGGGGACCTAATAACATATTCGATGATTTGAGAGACTAGTTTGGAAGTATGAAAGGTGGTAGGGACTAATATCGTAAAACTGAAAGGTGTAAGGTAGTCAAATACTTGGCAACTGTCAATGTATGTGCTGACTTGGAAACCATGCATGCGTCAGACAGTGCAGGACATGGTTATGTTATCAACTAGCACACTCAGCATCAAGTGGACACTTCGCGGGAAACCGAAAAATCCTATATTTGCATTAGGAGGCGACTTGATTCTTCGTGTGAATTCTCAGTTCATTTTGAACCAAATAAGCGGCCAAGTGATTGAACATGAGGAGTTTTGGGATGTGTCTTCATCATCCGCACTTGCTCAGGGATATTTCTGGATTTCTAGGCGGCTTTTCTCTGCAATCGAGTCTGGAAAAGATACAGTCAATGCTGCTAAGGATATAACATCTGGCTTCTCCACTGAAAAGGAGAAAATGGATGTGTATCCGGACCCATTAGGAGATCCTACAAAGGTAAGCACGGTTAGCTCATTTTGCTGTAAAAAAGATGACCTCTTTACCTGTACTTTCAACAGTACATGGCCCTTAACTTAGCCTTAAATTTGAAATGCCAATCCAGTGATGATAAGTGATTAAGTGATAATAAAAGAGTTGAGGTTTGATGAGAGCCATTGAATAGAGGAGGGGGGTTATTTTGCAATTTATCGTAGTTTATCTTGCCAACACTGAGCCATTGCCAAGGGGGAAGATAAGATAAACATGTTCCTTATTGTAGAAAGTGAAATTTACCTTCTTTTGTGGGATCCTGTCTACTGAAAATTGGAAAAAAGTAATATACCGAAGAAATAAGATAGGGTCCTGAAATATAATCCATCTTTGTGGTGACATAAACCGTTGATAGCTAAGTTCTCGTACTACTGGACTTTTCTAACTAGTTTAGTTTAGTCTTAGGAATAAACACCGGGTAAAGTAAGCATCATGTGAAAATGCTGCATTGTCAACTATTGTAGAAATAGTACTTTAACTAAATGAGACAGATGAAGGCTAAGACCCTGTTTGGATGGATGGGAGGTTAATGGAGGGTATGAAAAAGGAGGCGAAAAGATTCACCCTGTTGGAAGTTTCTTTGAGGGGGCAATGGAGAGAGGAAGGGGGGGTGTAAGTTGCACTTCACTTGGCCTCCTATTAATATGATTTGATTCCCCCCCACATTGGGGTGTAATGAAGGTGAAAGATGGTAAACTTATTATGATATGAATCCAGTGGCTGATATTAATTCAAACATATGGTGAAATAAATTCCCCTCCATTTCCTTCACTAAGCTCCCAAACATGATACTATATTTTACCTTCCGTCTCCTTCCCCTCCCCTGTTTCCCCCTTCCTTACCTTACTTTCCCTTCTATTGGTGAACTCCCAAACAAATTGTAAAAGTTAAACATTTCTTCAATGATCAACTTTTTTTTGAGCTATACTCGGCTACTGGTTGATCACTGTAAGAAATTTCGGAAGCTTTATATCACGACGCAAAATTTTAATTTTTTTTTCCTTTATCAACTATTCAAAACCATTTTTTTCCTTCAAATTAAATAGTTGCTGCTATAAAATGTTTTACATGGTAATTCTAAGAGTACTTGCCTATGTATATCTCGTTATTTCCGTTCACATTTCTTGAATCTTCTCTCCACAAGCGCTCACACACACGTATATAAGAAGCAATACGATGAGATGGTTTGCTTAACGTGAGATGGACAATCTACACTATTAGATTCAAATTAATAGTGAGATTTAAATCAATAGGTTAATTAATTAAAGATATGTGGCC
>BQKN01000308.1:45609-84323 GCA_022839385.1 Asparagus kiusianus
TTTTTTTTTATGACAACTATTTTTGCTTAAAGTATATGCATGAGTATTATGTGATGTGAAAATCATATTGTGATGTACTATGTATGAATAGAATATACGTCTACTTTGACTCATGAATTTTATTTTTCTTATGATTAGAGAGATGGCAGGACGTGGGAGACCCCGCACTAGGAGGGCCGCTCAGGCAGAGCCCCAGCAGGCCCCACCTGAGCCACAGCAGGCTCCACCCGAGCAGGAGCATGCACCACTAGAGCCGTAGCAGGCTCCTCAGTATTTGGTAGATATCATGGCTCTCCTTATTGCCAGGATGATAGCCATTGAGGAGTTGGTAACGACTCACATAGCACCACGGACACCACCACCACCGGTAGCTCAGCAGCAGGGGATACCAGCCGTCCCGATCAGAGAGAGAGACCTAGAGGTAGCACCTACAGCTATTCCACTAGCGGTACCAGATAGAGCCACGGAACAGGAAGCTTGGCTCCGTATGGTAGAGAGGTATCAGAAGATAAGGGCACCAGAGTTCCAGGGGTCACCAGACCCTCTTGCAGCACACAAGTGGAAGGAGGATGTGAGCAATATACTTGACATACTCAGTGTAGATTCGGTTCAAAAGCAGAGGTTGGCATCCTACAGTCTGAAGGGAGATGTCGGGAGATGGTACCGGCTATAGTTTACTCCAGAGCAGAGGATGACCCTCACATGGGAGGATTTCATCTACTTCTTTGATGGGCAGTATATTTCTTCTGCAGCACGGACTGGGAAGGAGCTTGAGTTGTCCCGGATGACTCAGGGGGACATGACAGTGGCAGATTATGAGAGCCGGTTTATGGAGTTGCTGTATTTCACGGGTATGTGGCAGACAGGAGAGCGTCAAGCTCAGATGTTCTTAGTAGGGCTACGCCCTAATCTCCGCCGATACCTCGTCTCAAGGAGGTTCTTTTCAGTTAGGGAGGTAGCTGAGGCCACCACTTCACAGGAGATTGAGACTACTATGTTCCAGAAGGACAAGGAAGGAAAGGCCAAGGCAGGACAGAGCGGGGACAAGGGTAAGAACAAGAGACCTTTGCCAGGGCATCAGCATCAGCAGCAGCAGGGCCCTCATAAGAAGGGACCCCAGCAGGAGCAGAGAGCGCATCAGCAGCGCAAGTTCCAGGGATCTTGTTTCAACTGCCACAAGGTCGGGCACAAGGCATCAGAGTGTCGTAGTGCACCAGCAGGAGCTCAGCAGGGCAAGGGCCCGAACTAGCAGTAGCAGCGACAGCAGGGCAGAGGTCAGGGTTAGCAGAACAGGCTTGAGGCATCGCCAGCGACGTAGAGGGCTGAGGGGAAAGTTCGAGCAGTCCAGGAGGCCCCCCAGGGGTAGATTGTCCCATATTCTCCAGCATTAGCGGTAGAGCAGTCTTCAGCCATAGGCAGAGTATATGCAGTGGTTCCCCGTGATCACGGTGCCAGCGGAGCAGTTGTGGAGGGTACGTTCCTTGTGAATTCCTTTCCCGCCCGTATTCTTTTCGATTCGGGAGCTTCACATTCTTTCATCTCGCATGCATTTATGGCTAGACTCTAGCTCGTAGCTCAGCCTCTAGACACCCCTTTATCAGTCTCCACCCCTTTAGGTGAGGTATCGCTTCTGGAGAGCGTTTGTAGGAGGTGTACCGTCAGTTTAGACGAGTCGGAGTTCATAGTCGATCTGATAGTGTTGCATATGTCCGAGTTTGATGTCATTCTTGGTATGGATTGGTTGTCGTCCTACCATATTAGTATTAACTATTTTGTGAAGACAGTCAGATTGCGAGCGTCCGATGGGTCCGAGATGATTGTGGCCACTTCTCAGGGCAATCGCTTTGCGGAGTCATTTCTGGCGTTCATCGATGAGGTGATGCTGCGGGATCAGAGTTCTGATTTGTTAGAGACTCGAGTTGTCTCGGATTATCAGGATGTCTTTTAGGACATACCTAGGGTACCTCCTGTGAGAGAGGTTGAGTTTTGTATTGAGTTATAGCCGGGCGTAGCCCCGATATCCCGCGCACCCTATCGCATGGCGCCAGCTGAGATGAGAGAGCTTCAGACCCAGTTGGACGAGTTGTTAGCTTAGGGTTTTATTCGTCAGAGTCATTCTCCGTGTGGCGCGCCAGTCCTCTTCGTGAAGAAGAAGGACGGCAGCATGAGATTATGTATAGATTATCGGGAGTTGAACAAGGTCACTATCCGGAATAGGTACCCACTGCCTAGGATTGATGACTTGTTCGACCAGTTGCAGGGAGCGTGTTTTTTCTCGAAGATTGATCTTCGTTCTGGTTATCATCAGTTGCGGGTTCGGGAGATGGATATCCCCAAGACCGCTTTCCTCATGCGCTATGGATCTTTTGAGTTCTTGGTCATGCCATTTGGGTTGACAAATGCACCCGCGGTTTTCATGGACTTGATGAACCGGGTTTTTCATCCATTCTTAGATCAGTTCGTGATTGTTTTCATCGACGACATCCTCATTTATTCGAGATCGGAGGCGGATCATGAGTAGCACCTCCGTTTAGCTTTGCAGACCCTACGGGAGCACCAGTTGTATGCCAAGTTCAGCAAGTGCGAGTTTTGGTTTTTAGAAGTCAGATTTCTCGGTCACATCATCAGTAGAGAAGGCATATCAGTAGACCCAGCTAAGGTTACAACAGTGCTTGATTGGGAGCCACCAAAAACAGTGATAGAGATTCGCAGCTTTTTGGGATTAGCAGGCTACTACAGGAAGTTCATCCAGGACTTCTCGAAGATTTTAACGCCACTTACACGCCTTACGAAGAAGGGTGTACAGTTTATTTGGAGCACAGAGTGCCAGAAGGCCTTTGATATCTTGAAGACTAAGTTGACCTCAGCACCAGTTTTGACTATTCCGAGCAGTGAAAGGACATTTGTCGTCTACACAGATGCGTCATTGGCAGGATTAGGAGGCGTCCTTATGCAGACTCAGAGAGTAGTAGCTTATATCTCACGGCAGTTGAGAGTGCATGAGCAGAACTATCCCACTCATGACTTAGAGCTAGCAGCAATGATATTTGTACTGAAATCATGGAGACACTACTTGTATGGAGTACAGTTTGAGCTGTTCACAGACCACCAGAGTCTGAAATATCTTTTCTCTCAGAAGGAACTCAACCAGAGGTGTTTTCATCAAAAGTTGCCTTCATCATTGATTTCATTAAACTTCAAGCGTTACAAATGAATTCAAATAACAAAGAATTAAAAATTACAACTTTCTTGAAAATAAACACAAGATCCGTTCGTCGTCTCTTGCTTGCGTGGGTCTTTAGCCTGTGACGGGGATGTCGATATCCGTGGACCACCTGGCAATCAGATCTGGTTCAGAGCTTCGTCAATCCGCGAGGGGATCTAGAAACTGAAGCGTCTATCTCGGAAAAAGCGAGATATTTGCTCTTCTTAGAATTACCGACGAGGAGTAATGCTAAGGAACGGATGCGGGTGACGTAGATCTGATGAAGAACTCCCTCATGTTGAAGTGCTCGATCACTCTTCAGTCCGGCAGGGCTTCGCCAATTCTCCAAAACTCCAGATCCCCAAAAAATGAGGCCTAAGGCTTCTATTTATAGGCATGAGGGATAATGAAGCGGTCAAAACAGACTACAAGGCGTAAATCTGCGTTGGGACACCCCTGGGGTGTCTTGGCTTGGCCAAGACACCCTTGGGATGTCTCGGCTTGGCCGAGACACCCCAAGGGTGTCTCGACTTGGCCGAGACACCCCTGGGGTGTTTCGACTTTTCCGAGACACCCCGGGTGTCCCAGTTCAGCCTGAGACGCTCCGTTGCGTGTTTGTTTGTTTTCGCCGTAACTTCTTCATCCGAACTCGGATTTGAGTGATTCCAAATGCGTTGGAAGCCTGACGAAGAGTTCTATCAGTTCCAATGGTTGGATTATCTGTAGAATGAACGAGACACGAAGGATGTTGTTCCTTTTGCAAACATCGCAGGGCTCCCGATTAGCCCGTGCCTTCGCTATTCTGAAATTCTGTCAGCTCACGTAGTTCACCGATTCATTTCAAGCGTTCACCGATATCAATCGAACTCCTATGAACCGGATAGTGATGTTCATTGTCGTTCCTTAACACTGAGCTGTTTGTGGAGACCTATAGGTAATTTTCGATGCTTACAGATACCCCCTCCAAAGCGTTCCGGCCTCGTTTCTTTTATAGAAGAGGCTGGAACACTTTGGATGTGATTGATCCAGCCTTCAGTCGGCGTAAAGGACCTGCAGTTAGCTTCAACTCTTGGTTTCTTCGGTTTTCGGTCTATTCGATGCTTTGACGAATAACCAAAGTTCTTCCGGCGTTGCGTTTATCGCCTGGCCGTCGTCGGAGTCTCGAGTTTACCACCAGTGAGTTGAGTTTGACTCGTGTCATTGAGTTGACTTTGAACTGACTATCTCTATCACATCGTGCTGACTTAGGGTTTCAGATCGCCGTATGTTGACTTCTTGTCGCAACGCGTTGACTGGCGTTGACCTAGGATTACGCGTTGACCGGCGTTGGCCCTAGGGTTTTTAACATCGAATGTTGACTTTTTATCACAACGCGTTGACTAGCGTTGACCTAGGGTTACACGTTGATCGGCGTTGACCCTAGGGTTTCGATTCGTCGAATGTTGACTTTTGGTCGCAACACGTTGACTTTGGTCGCAACACGTTAACTTTGGTCGCAACGCGTTGACTGGCGTTGACCTAGGGTTACGCGTTGACCGGCGTTGACCCTAGGGTTTCGAATCGTCGAACGTTGACTTTGGTCGCAACGCGTTGACTGGCGTTGACCTAGGGTTACGCGTTGACCGGCGTTGACCCTAGGGTTTCGAATCGTCGAACGTTGACTTTGGTTGCAACGCGTTGACTGGCGTTGACCTAGGGTTACGCGTTGACCCTAGGGTTTTGGATCGTTCGGCGTTGATTAGTGTGGATTTCGTCGAAATATCCAACAACCGGAGAAAAATAGGCAAATTCGGGCTTCGAAAAGGGTTCGGGGGTCAAAATCGGTTTAAGACACCCCGGGGGTGTCCCAACAAAACCGAGACACCCTTGGGGTGTCTCGATTTTGCCGAGACACCCTTGGGGTGTCTCGGTTTTGCCGAGACACCCCTTGGGGTGTTTTGGCCAAAACCGAAGTCCCCCCCCTTTTTTCCTTTTTTGTTGTTTCCATTTGAACTTTCTTTCTTGTTTTGAAAATTGCCTCTTTTACTTTCCCCCTCTTTCCATATTCAAAAGAGATTCCTTCCCTCTTAGACTCCTTCTTCCTTCTCTCATCTATTTGCCATTGTTCCTCTTCCCTTAAGAACTCCAAAACCCATTAACCCCTCCTCTTAAAATTCGGATTTTTGTGTGCACCCATTGGCCGAAAATTTTCCTCTCAATCTAGGGTTTCTTCCTTCATCTTCAAGCTCAAGTCTTGACTCTTGGAGTTGGGGTTTTCAAGCCTCTTGATTTGGGTAAGTTCCTCTTCAAAAACTCTCCTCTTTTTTTGACAAAGATTGAAACTTTATGCTTACAATGAGGGTAGGTCATGAATTTGTATGCAAAGGTCATAGCTTTTTGTTTTCATGGGTTGAGTTTTGTGAAAAAGATAGGAGCCTGATGATGGGTTGTGTATGCACAAAGTTTTGGGGGGTTTTATGCAAAACTTGCAATATGGCCGAATTGGAGGGCTTTTGTGAAAAAATGGGACTGAAATTTTGAGGCTTGGACTTTAGACCCACTTGGTCACAACTTTGATGGGTGCTTCATGCAAAAAGACCACAAATTATTGAAGGTTTTATGTGCAAATATGGTCAAAATTCTTTTGGGGGCTTATTTGCAAAATTGGCCAGAGAATTGAGGTGATGTTCATGTAATAAAGGACTGAAATTAGGATTTGGATTACATGTCCATTTGGTCGACAATTTGAAGGGTGCTTTATGCAAGAGGACCAAAAGTTGTTGAGGGGTTTATTTGCAAAATCGGCTAAATTTACAAAAAAGGGTTTATTTGCAAAATTAACCAACATTGTGGGGGTATTGGGGTGCTAGATGGTCAAATATGATGACCATGACCCAGATCAAGCGTGTCCTTGACCCGAATTTAGCCTTGAACACGAGGGGTATTTTGGGTATTTTACCAAAATTTACCACAAAGTGACAATCATTTTTTTTTGTATGCACAAAATTTGTAGGTTTAATTAGACTTCAACTACAAAATCCTATTTATTCATAGGACTTTAGTTCAAGTTCTTAATCTCCCTTTTAAATTTCGTGTATTCATATTTTAGATTGTACCTGGCTTGCTGTTTTTCATTGCAGATTTTTGATGTCTCCACGTCGATCTCGACTTCGTAGGAGTCGTTCCTATTCGCAGCACAGCGAGGAAGAGGTTCCTGCGGCATCTTCTCCAGCGGCCTCTTTCTTTGGGGGTGAGAATTTATATTTTCTGTATCCCTGATTGACCCCTTCGCGGGTCATGAAGGAAGAACTGACACCCTCCTTCGCAGGGGTTAAGGTTTCGGACTTGTTTGCTTAGCCAATTCAAGTCTTCGGATATATTGGGGCGATCTCGTGTCGTCTTACACCTTATAGGTCGGTGTGTGTTATCACTCTATCTAAGTGATGATGCATACCGTTCTCCCAGTGTAGGACACTCGAAATCGTCTCTCCAATCATTCCGTGAATGATCTTATCTCATTTTTTTATGGGCTGGATTTTCTGACTCCATCCTCGTTTTGTTGCAGTCGATTTCCCCACAGACAGCCTCCCTCATCATGCCCCTACTGGTTGTAGCAGGGAAGTCTTCTCTTCGGCTTCCATCAGGCAAGCCATTGGTCTACTCCCTCAGTTCGACAGAGATCGCTCCGACGAATCCTATCGTTTGATACGAGATAGAGGGCGTCATTGCTTATGCCAGCTTATTACGGATGCTCCTTTTACTGCGGATTCTAGCTCTACTCAGGCTTTAAAGAAGCCCAGTTTTCTGTTCGGAGATCACATTGAGGATCCTGCTACGTTGACTCTTACCGAGGAGCACTGGCTGACTCTCGACGAAGGAGCTCTCTTGTACATTCCCTCCATTCCTCGCCAATATTCTTTCACTCATTTGGAGGGGCAGGCCGTGGAGCAATAGATGTCTTAGCACCTTACCGACGATGCTGAGCGAGTTAAGTGTGGATATGCCTCTCATCACAAGACTCCTGGTTCTGGTGGGTATCATCATATTCGTGGTCTTCGACCAGGGATCATGGGTCTTGACACTGCACCCCCAGGCGAGGTGTCAGCAGCTGCTCCTACCGTGAGGAATCGTCTGGCTCATCTTGGGAGAAGGTTACCTCCACCAGATTATAGATGCTATGGTTGGACTTCCTCACTAGCCAAGGGATGGTGGACACGCATGACCAGTTACGTCTTGGGGCGTTGGGAGAAGGATTTAAAGAGCAGTGGATTATATGCACCTATACGAGCCACCATGCACGGACTCCCGGTCAGCTACCACCATTTCTTGGCGTTGTTAGAGACATACATGCCTGACAGTAACACATTCCTGACCAGCGGCGGAGAGTTAGGGTTGGCCTTACATGAGATGTATCAGGTTTCTGGTCTTCCGATGGGGGATTGTCCATATCAGGAGTATTTCCTCTCGAACCAATAGTTGGAGTGGTTGAAGAAAGATACTCCCGATATGTATGATACTCTTTAGGACCTCACTTGTCACTATTATACCTCCTTGATCCAGACTTCTCCTCTAGCGAAGAGGAAGAAGCAGATCAGCTTGAAGCAGTTTGCTGTCTATTTGTTCCAGAATTTGGAGGGTGATTCCAGTGAGCCCATTCGTGAGTTAGATGTCTTGACCCCTACCGCTATTAATGAGCTGATGGAGAAGGCTGAGGCTCGTTCTTATACCATTGCCAGTGCTGAGGGAGCTTTTCCTGCAGGAACCAAGTTTCGTTCGTTCCTCCATCGTGCACAGAAGTCTATTGAGCCCCGGTCTCTGCTAGCAGGCTACCTTGCCCTCTGGTTGAAGAAATGTGTTGTTCTGTACCAGTCTTCAGACGCCTTACCTCTCGAGGTACTCTTCCCCGCAGTTCAGCTAGCTTATGGGAGGGAGCTTTCTCTGCTCCCAGCGATGGTTACCGGCATCCATTGCGGGCTTAGGAGTGTGGTCAGTGGTTTTACACAGGTGGGTTCTGAACCATCGACCGAGCTTACTTGTCCTAAGGTCGAGCTTCCTTATGCGTATCTGATGGCGTGGCTTGTTCTTCACCATCCTGACTTGATGTCGGCGCCCAGTGTTGTTGACGTCCCCGTTCCTTTCGTGCAGTTGTTGGAGAGGGGAAAATGGCTCGGGAAGAAATTCAGTGATGTACAATGAGAACTTCAAGTTCGTAAGAGCTGGGAGTTCTTCAAATGTTTTCCTCACTTTTCGGATCGCTATGGTGACGTGCTGATTGACGAGGAGAAACCCAGAAGTGACCGGACTGTTCTCGATGTTGGTTGTTTCCGCTGGTTGGTGAACATCCGTATTGGGTATCTTGTTCTCCGGGTGAAGAATCGATGCCACATAGAACCTTACCTTCCCTACCGTTTTGCTCGTCAGTTCGGCTATGACCAACTATATGTTGGGAATCCAAGCCGTGGTTTGAAGGTTGAGGGAGGGCTTATTGACGGCGTACGAGCATGGCTGTGGACTATGGTGGGCTGCACTGGAGCCCATTTTGCTCTTCCTTCATATAGGCGTAAGCCGTTGATCACTTTCCTCAGTTGCAAGTGGTTCCTTTCCGCCCATGAATCCATAGGTGTGAGGGGTCTTTCAGATTTACAGTCCGAGCACTCGGTCCAGGTTGCTATGATGGCTGCTCGTAGGGCTGAGCTTGCTCGGAAGCAGAGGAAGAGGCATGCCAAATCTCCTCTCTCAAGCAAAGCTGATGAAGAGCTCCTTCCTACGGATGATGACGACGAGACTTCTGAGGAGGAATATGTGGATATAGATACCGACAAAGAAGAACTTGATGCAGGTTTGTCATGCTCTTTGATTTTCTTTCTCAACTCTAATTGGTATCAACGAAAGATCTTGTTCGTTTAATGAAATGACCATTATCAATTTAGGTAGGACAGTTGACGATCATGAGTCGCTCGCTTCTCGTTATACGAGCTCAGGGCCCAACGACCGAGCTCCCACGCATTTTGATACGTGTGGCAAGTCCGTGCATGACCGACCTGTTGGTTCTAGGAGGGCTGGCGCCCCGAAAAAGAAGAAGATCGCTCATAAACCACACGTTGGCCAGCGTCCTTATGGAGTGGATTTAGGAAACATCGCCGATGGAGAGGAAGGTAATATTTTATCGTACACATTTTTTTATTGCTTTAAGGTGATTTACCTTTTGGGATTCATAATCATGTTTTATGTTCTAGGGTTCTTTGAAGAGGGCGAACTTCCACCGGATCCGGTATCCCCTGGATCTGATAACATGGATAGCTTCGTGCAGCAGATGTGCGACGCCCTTCGTGACGGTTCCCTGGGTATCGATCTAAACATTGATCTTGAGCAGGCGGATGGTGTTGAGCCCACCGTTCCATATTCAGGTATATCTACATTCGACGATACCCTCCTCAAACATGGGGAAAGAGAATCTTCTGTTCTTGCTGCAGGTATTTCTGAGCTTTCCCTTCTTCCTTATCTTCTTATACATATCTCCAACATTTGGGTTGTCCTGCAGATGTCGCGATGGAAAAGCCAGCTGAGGACGGAACCTTTCATGATGTAGGTTTCGAGGAACAGGGGTGTGCTCCTGTACCAAGTTTCTCGAAACCCGACGCTGGATTATTAGCCGACATGCTGGCTGAACAGACTACCAGAGGAACCGTGAGACCACCCTTTGGGAGTGATTCATTCACAGGTATATATCTGATTCCCTTTATTTTTTTTATCTTTCATCTGACTAATGAAGGATTAATATTACAGTACCAGTCATTGGGACCGATTCAGTAGCGATTCCCAGCACATCTAGTTTACCTCGGAGTGACGGACTCACAGGTATGCAGATGATCTTGGATGTCGCACTGCTTTTCATTTATTTGATTTTTTTTAACTAATAGATGAGTGTAATCATAGGACCAGCCACTTGGACCGATACCCTTATGACTCTTGGCATTCCCGTTGTATCTGAGGACGATGGGGTTGCCGGTATGCATACGATCTTCTCGTCCCGATTTTCCTTATTTGCCCAAATTTCCATTTTGACTAATAAAAGAGTGTAACTATAGGACCGGCCGTTGTGCCTGATACCACTACAGTTTCTGGGACTGATAGTTTGCATAGGAGTGGCGTCTTCCCGCCATCGCCGAGTGGTATGACCAATTTGCCTACAGGGGTTGATATACCCTCCATGACCACTCCTGCCATTATCTCGGAGTCTGTCGGACCTCAGCCCGAGGGGACCTCCGTCGGCATAGGTATACTCGAACTTTCCCTTCAGGTTTTCTTATTGTATTCGATAATCTCTTAACTTCCCACACTGCTGCTTGCAGGATCTCGACCATCTCTATATGAGCGTGTCCGCGACCTTTTGGTCGATACCGACCCCGACAAAGACATTTTTCGTACGGACCTTGGTTTTTTTACCGCCTTTTTTAACGGCATGATCGATAAACTTCTTCATCGAGGATATCGTTTCGATCAGTTCAGGCGTTCCTTCTCTCGCTACATGATGATGATCAGAGAAGAAGGGTATCCAGAGTTGGCCGACTCTTTAACCGCCGATTTTACTATTCTGGAGTCGGAGATCCGAGAGTTGGAGGAATTGGAGGCTAACGGGGCTTCTTCCTTCGTGTCCTCTCAGCTGGAGCATAGGCTGGCACAGTGGCGCGACCTGAGATCTTATATCGGATGCGAGCTTCAGTCACATGAGAGCTCCATTGCGCAGCTGATGGCTACCGTGGCGAGGAAGGATACAGATAGAGCTGAGTTACTCAGCTCTTTGGACTCGAGCCGTGAGGAAGTGGCTAGGTTGAAGGAGGCCTTGAAGCACGCTGAGGCGTCCATTATTATTATTGCAGATGACCTGGCTGGATTAGAGCGTTCTCGTGAACAGGCACTCGAGAAGCTAGGATCCACATAGGAGAGAGTGATGAAGCTGAAGAGTGAAGCCGTGAAGATCTTGAGCAGTTCTGAAGAATCTGTCCGAGCTGGTTTGCAGGCAGAACTTGAGCAGAGTTATGTAGATAGACTTTCTAGTTTAAAGTCTCATGTTCTCAGCCGCCAACTGCCTTCGGGTTAATAATCTTTTCATTGTACATTTTGACCTGATCTATTAATCGAGACTCGGCGTTTGATTCCTTTACGATGTTTCTTCATTTATTTCAAAACCAGCCATGATAGGATTTACAGGATTTTTGGCAAACCCCCAGCCATCAACGGGTTTAATACGCCTTTACCGATTACCGTTTGAATCGGGCTAGCATGTGAATTATTAAAACCCGTCTCACATGTAACGTTGTGCTAAGAAGAAATTGCTTTTCTTAGACTTAATGCTATGACTTTGAATACATAGGCTTCACCGTTTCTTATAGGGAAAAGGTACCCCGCACCGCGTATTAGGCGATGACTTATCCCTTCTTAGGCTTCGGGATAAAATTCCCCAGGTTTAGACCCTGGTGTCTTTTTCAATCGGTGAAAGACTAAACCGGCTACACGTGTTAGACGTAGACTTATCTCTATTTAGGAGTCGAGATAAAATTCCTCGTGCACAAAGTGCTTGGATTAGGAATTGGGAATTATGTCTTTTCTAGGAATAAAGACAGACTGGAAAAATGGGAGAGGAAGAATTTTATATTCTATCTCCCTGTGCTGAAGAGGAAGAATTTTATATTCTATCTACAGCCGGAAAGAAAACTCAAGGTGGGATCTCCACCCTCAGGATCCGAAAGGATGAAACTAGGAGTGGGATCTCCACTCCGAGAATCGAAAGGTTCAAACGACCCTAACTTTTATAGGATTGGTCATTTGAATCAAAAGAAGCCTAATTTCTACCCTAACTTTTATAGGTTTGGTGAAAAAAGGAACAAAGGCAAATTTTCGTTTATCGAAAAGGAATGACTCGGTCTTAGCCCTGGCTATGGTAGGTTTGACTAAGTGAGATTGGGAACAATCCTAACTTTTATAGATTTGATTGTCCGAACTAGAAGTGGACCTCTCGTTCATGGGAGGAATCGAGAGGGGAATTTGGCTTTGGTCCTAACTTTTATAGGTTTGACCTGAAAGCAAAGAGAGTAGAATACATGCAGCAATGAGAATGCCAACTCGTACTATCACTCAAAGGAAGACTTTAATGTTAAGTGATTAGGACCTAACATGTTGAGTCTGAGAATTACCAATGACTGGCAGATTGGGATTTTGGTGGACCCACCGTCAATTGATCTGATCAGTGGATGGTTTGGTGAGGGAAGATTAACCTATCAAAGGACTAGATCTCATCTCACAAAAATAACTCATGAAAGTTAGAATCTGACAAGAAGGAACATTCGGAATTCGAACGTGGATTTCTTATTCATCTCTTCTACAGCGACTGGGTTATCCCTAAGAATACCGTATGTGGTATTCTTCCGGGAACTTCCCAATATATCAATTATCCTGAAGATACTAAGGATAGTATCTTTTCAGGAATTTACCATTTATTGACATCATAAGCCGGTCACCCTCCTTGGTGACTAAGCGATATGCGCCGTTCGAGTAAACTGTCTCTACTACGAATGGCCCTTCCCATTTGGGTTCAAATTTGCCCTTCTTCTTGGAGTTAAGGATCATAGGCGTCTTTCAGTTAAGACCAAATCTCCTTCTTTAAAACTCCTTTGTTGGACCTTTTTGTCGAAGGCTCGAGAAATTCTGGCTTGGTAAAACTCAATATGTTGTTGAGCTTCCAGGCGCTTTTCATCGAGCATCTCAAGTTCTTCGAGACGTTTCTGATGTTGTTCTTCGGTCGTCATTTGGGTTGCAAGAGCGATCCGAAGAGATGGAATTTGGATTTCCAAAGGGAGGACGGCTTCACATCCGTATACTAATGAATATGGGGTTGCGCCGGTCGGTGTACGTACCGTAGTACGATAGGCCCATAGAGCCGCGCCAAGCTTGTCATCCCAATCCCGTTTATTATTCTTCACGAGTTTTGACAAGAGCTTTATGATAGTCTTGTTGAAAGCTTCAGCTAATCCATTTGCTGTGGGATTGTAAGCCGTTGACGAGATATCCTGAATTTTAAACTTTTCGCAGAACCTTATGAAGGCGTTGCTGACAAATTGAGGACCGTTGTCATGTATGATTCGTCTTGGAACACCATGCCTGTAGATGATATGGTGCTTGATGAATGCAATGACGTTGCTCGTTTTAACTTCTCTGAGTGGAACTGCTTCAGCCCATTTGGAGAAGTAATCGGTAATTGCCAGTATGAACCGGTCGCCTTTGACTGACGGGGGATTTATAGGACCAACAATGTCCATTCCCCAAGTCTCAAATGGCCATGACGTTACCGAAGGATGCAGATACTCCGGAGGTTGGTGCATATAATTCGTGTGTACTTGACATGCGTGATACTTTCGGGCGTATGTGATTGCATCACTCATCATGAAAGGCCAAAAATATCCCATTCTTCTGATGCGATCATAAAGCTTGGGGCCAGGTTGGTGTGCACCGCACTCTCCTTCATGTGCCTCTCTAAGGACTTCTTCAGCTTCTTTGGTTGATAAGCAACGTGCTAGCAACCCATCGTACCCCCTGCGGTATAGCGTTCGATTCTCCGTATTATAGTAGAATCTTGGTGCTCTTCGTCGGATTGAGTCTCTTTTCTTCACATCTTCTGGCAAGATTCCATGCAAGACGTAATCGATGATGGGGAAACGCCAATCTCGGGGTTCGAATTCAGCCTGAGTTGCGTGCACCTCTTGCACCTCTTCTTCTTTGTCATCTTCATCGTAGAGTGGCACCAGGAGTTGGTGAGTTCTTACCGTAACAAACTGCTCTGTTCCGGGAGGCTGTGCCAGAGATACAGCTAAAGCTGCTAACGCATCTGCGTAGGTGTTCTGTAACCGCGGAACGTGCTCGATGAAGAATCCTTCAAATGATTCCGCTATTTCCACTGCCATCTTATGATATGGTAGTAAATCCTGACTTCGGACTTCATACTCCCCTTGGACTTGTTTAACTATTAGTTAAGAATCACCGAAAGCTTCGAGATACTCAACCCCCAGCTCCTTAGCGAAATTGAGTCCTATAATCAGTGCGTTATACTCTGCTACATTATTCGAACATGGCTCGGTTAATGAGTAAGCTCGAGGCATCACATGTTTTCCTGGAGAAACTAACACAACTCCAACTCCGGAGGTAACCTTAGAACATCCAGTAGCACTTGCCATATTAGCTGCTCGTGAGGCGCCGTCAAAGTACAAACGCCATACTTGTTGGTGCGAAGTTGCGTTGACTTCGTGGGTTTCATCAGGTAGGTCGTCATATATCTCGACGGTATCCGTAGTTAGATTAGCTGCCAGGAGATCACAGATGGCCTGCCCTTTTACTGACTTCTGTTGTTTAAAATATAAACATATTGGGACAAGAGTAAGGCCCATTTTGCTAACCGCCGATTCATGGAAGCTGGTTGAGTCATGAACACTCGGACTGGGTTAACTTTAGAGATAACATAAATGGTCTGTCCAACCAGATAATGCCGCATCTTCTGAATAGCGAACACCAAAGCGAGGCATTCTCTCTCGATCATGGGATATCGAGATTCAGCGCCTACCATGGTTCGGCTTAAATAATACACCGCCTGCTCATGACCATTATCGTCATCTTGTGCAAGCAATGCACTTAATGAGTAGCTCGTCGCCTTGATATAAATCAAGAACGGTTTGCCTGATTTCGGTGCGACGAGTACGGGAGGTTTTGAGAGATATTCTTTAATACTCTCGAATGCTTTTTGACAAGCGTCGTCCCACACGAAGGATACGCCCTTCTTTGTGAGCTTGGATAACGGTTGGCATTTTCCTGAAAGGTTCGATATGAACCGACGGATATAAGCTAATCGTCCTTGCAATCCTCTAAGCTCCTTGAGGTTTCTTGGCGGTTGCAATTCATTAATCACCTTTACTTTATCAGGATCGATGTGAATACCTTTGGTGGTGACGACGAATCCCAGGAATTTACCACTAGACATTCCGAGGAAAGACTTGGTAGGATTCATCTTCAATTGATGGGCTCGCATCAAGTCGAACATGGTCTTCAAGTCCTTAATGTGATCTTTTTTATCACGACTTTTCACGACCAAATCATCTACGTAGCATTCGACAGTCTTCCGCAGATGCTCCTGAAAAATCTTTGACATGGCTCTTTGATATGTAGCACCTGCATTCTTTAACCCGAAGGGCATGACCGTGTAGCAAAAAACGCCAAGGGGTGTTCGGAACGCGGTGTGTTTTTCATCATCTGGATGCATTTTTATTTGATTGTATCCAGAGAAACCATCCATGAAAGACATCCTTTCGAATCCACACGTATTGTCGATAATGACATCCGTGATGGGAAGGGGGAAATCATCTTTTGGGCAAGCAGCGTTAAGGTCTCTAAAATCGATACAAACCCTGATTTTCCCATTCTTCTTAAGAACCGGGATAACATTGGCAAGCCACTCTGGATGTTGCTCTTCCCTAATGAAGCCCGAGTCGACAAGCTTTTTAACTTCGGCTTCGATCGCCTCTATCATTTGCGGACGAAACCGTCTTTGTTGTTGTTTGATAGGTTTGACATCCGACTTAATATTGAGACGATGCACTGCTACGTTTGGATCGAGCCCTGGCATGTCTTCATAATTCCAGGCGAACACATCGATGTATTCCCTGATAAGAGAGATTAACTCTTCTTTCTCTTCGGGTAAGAGGCTGTCGCTAATGAATATCGGCTTCGGATTTTACTCGCTTCCCATATTCACTTGGACTACTTGATCTTCGATAGGAGGTTCTCTTTGTTCAAACCTATCACCGTACTGCATGCTTAAGTGATGAACCCAAGGATCTTCCCAAGTCGGCATCTGATCGTCTTCTTCTATTGTCGCTGGATCAACTGTAGCCATGTTTGACATCAACTTTTTAAACATTTCACCAAGACTAGCGTCGGAATCCTAAGCCGAAGAGTCAGAAGAATATCTGTTTCTAGCTTTGTTAGCAATTTGATCGATGACTTGCCAGCAACATTCGTCATCGGATGAGGAGACATAACCTAGACCTCTTTTGTGGCGATAATAATCATTGGGTTTTCCTTTTGGTACATAGGCCATTCGAGGTGGAACCCGCGGACCTCGACCAAAGCAAAGACCCTCTCCGAGCTTGAAGTCATATCCATACTTCTCCATTAGATCGTGCGCTTTCATGTCATATCTGAATAGATGAGGAGCAGGTTTATCATCGTCGTCTTCCTCTTCCAAGAAGTGGTTGGGTATCGGAGATTCTCTTCCTTTGCCGTAGACGACTTCCTTTCCACCCCCAGTCCCTGCGGGGATGACAAGCGTCGTTCCGCACGGGTCGTGTACCTGCTTTTTTGTCAAGCAAAATGATTGAAGTGGCATATACAAGTCAGGGTTATCATAAAGCTCTTTAGTGACATTATCAAGACACATCAAATACTCTAAATCATCGTTTATTGATAGTTCTTCGGCAAGTTGCCAGTTACAACTACTTTCCGATGATTCTTCATCGTCAAGATTGATTACAATAGGTACAATATCATTTAATACAAAACCGCCATCATAATCAAACCCAGCTTCGGTATCAGCTTCATCCCCGCTGTCCGTTCCTTGGGCCGATGGTTCAGTATCGGATTCGGCGCCGTATAGAAGGGAATCGGTAAAATAGTTTTCCAATCCCTTAAACGGTTGCTTATCCACGACCACCGTCTTGACCTCATTATTAGTGTCCACATACTTGAGGCATTGGTGCAGAGTTGACGGGACTATAAGGTTACCGTGGATCCAAGGTCGACCCAACATTAAGTTATAAGATGTTTCCACGTCAATCACATAACAGGTAACCTCCGACTTTAAATCCCCGATCTGGCATTTGATTCGAATCTTCCCCAAGGGTCTGGACCCGCTGGTGTTGAATCCGTAAATCGTAGTGCCGGTTGAGGCTAGTTTGCTAGTCGGAATTCCGAGATGATGCATCAATCGGAATGGCATAATGCTAACAGCGGAACCCGGATCAACTTGGATCCGGTTGACCATGCTAGAGCCAATGTGCCCGGTGAAATACAAAGGCCGATCATGCTTTGAGTTCTTCGTCTGCATGTCTTCTTTGGTGAAAGAGATGTAGGGAAAATGATGCGCCGCAAGATTGCAGTGTTGAGCTGACGGCTTCGGTCCTTCAGGAGATGGCTTGATTCGAGTCAAGAAAGCTTCAGAGTCGCTCAAGGCCTCTTGTAATGCTTTCCTTGTATCCTTTGAAAGACGCAACAGCTTGTATAGGGTTATCCTAGCTGGGATATTGGCCAACTGCGCCATAATGTCAAAATGGGGCGGAGAACTTGCATTTTCCGGTTTGTCTCTCCCAATCGGATGATTGAATCGAGACTGCCTCGGGTTTTGGGCTTCTTGACGTAAAGGCTCCTTCCCTTTCTCCTTCTGCTGGACTTTCTCCGTAGCTACAGGTGTTGGGGGAGTTGCTACAATTCCCAATTCTGCTAATGTCTTGGAAGGAACTGTTTTGGTCCCCCCCTGTTTGGCCAATTGCTCAGAAGCATCCGGATATTTGTAATGGTATTCGTTCCCGCTCCGGGTTACAAAGGCCTCCTGCTCATCTTCAGAAAGTGGGAAGGCTGGAATTCTGTCGTCATCTTCTCCTGGAATAGCAGAAGATCCATAACAAGACTTATCTTTTCCCTTTGACCTTTTCTTGGAAGAGGCTCCAGTCCATTGTTCATCTCCGATCAAGTCCGGATGAACCCAGAGAACTTCGCCATTCGGGGCTGTATGTTGTACAAGTCCTTTCTGGCGCTGTTTGTGAGGATCATCGTTCACCGTCTTCACTGCTGCATTTATTATTGGTTCGTGTTGGAACCAGTTCAAAGGAATAGACCCGAAGCTAATCGACACTGCATTCGTACCCACTTTCTTCTCCTTAGGTTGCTTCATAGTGATGACCCCGACATCGATTAAAGCCTAAATTTTGTCCTTGAGGGCGTAGCATGCCTTGGTAGGATGATGCACCGCTCTGTGGAATGCACAATACTTTGGCTCATTGATCCTTTTAGCATCTTCTTAATCCTGGACCGGAGGCAACTTGATCTTGTTGTTCTCGATAAGGTATTTAAAAATACCGGGAACTTCATCCTCTTTGAATGAGTAGACCTTCGGAAACTTCGGTTCTGAGGCCTTTTGCTTCTGGGGCTGTTGCTGCCACCTTGATTGTTGAGGCGCCTTTTGCTGCTGCGGTTGTGGTTGTGCTTGCACCTCAAATGTTTGGTTTGCGTCCACAGCATTCGTGTGTGCTCTTCCCTTCCTCTTAGGGACAAAGTTCTGTTATGGAGCGTTATTTGTTATTTGACCTCTTTCAGCCTTCTTCCTTTTAAGGAATCGCTCGGCTCTTTCTCCTCGCACCTTCAAGTCTTTCCAGGTCTTCGGTGGTGCCATTCCCATAGCTTCGAGGATGTCCAATGAAAGATTATTGTGACAAGTATCGAGGATAAAATCTTCGCTGACCGGATCCCTGCAGTTCATTGCTTTGTTTCGGAATCTCTTCACGAAGTTTTCGACCGTCTCACCATTTTTTTGCTTCTCGTCAAATAGTGTGCCGATTAAAATCTCGGTGTTGTCGTCGAAGAAGTTTGTCAGAAACATGTCCTCCATATCGTCCCAACTGCTGATGCTCCCCGGCTTAAGGCGACGATACCAATCGAAGGCTGCTCCGCGAAGAGTGCCGACGAATGACCGCACCATAAGAGGTTCATTCCCAGAAATGATTCCTAAATGAGACTTAAAATATATTAAGTGTTGGGTAGGGGAACCCTTTCCATCAAACGGCGTAAAGTTGATTAAATTAAACTTTGCCGGATACGGAATTGATTCCCACTCCCGTGGGTATGGACATGGTATGCCGGACCTCTTCACTTCTTGAGCATTCATCAACGCGTTAATTTTGCTCTCCAAGTCCTTCATTTTCTTGTCTTCACTCGTATCTGTCTTCGAGTGGCCTCGGGGAGAGGTAACGTGGTCCTCCTTCGCATTATCATCCGAGGGACCACCTCCGTTATTGTTGTTGACAGGAGGGATAGTTATGTTGACATTATCCTCCTCCCGTTCATCCTCTTCTTGATTCGGAGTATCGCGATGACTGGGTTCTCCTTGGTGAGCTGTCAATGTCGCGATCTGCTGGTCATGCATCTCTCTCATCCGTTGCATGGCCATCTCCATCTCGAACTTGAAAGTTTCCTTCTGCTTATTCAGGGCATCTTCAAGCATCTTGGTTACTTGCTCGGTGCTGATCATGAATGACTCGTAGGGTTGTCCCACACTAGAAGCCGTGTCATCGGATGCTATAGCCGAGCAAGAATCTGAACCAGCATCTGACACCTCCTCTTCCAAAGGAAGTCCCTTTTGCATCCTTTGGTAATTCTTTCGCGTATTGATCCCTGATCGCGATCGAGTCATACGCTGTGACATTCCGGCAAACCGATCTGGGCTAAATTGTCGTGTCGATTTCCCTCTGCCGGTCATATTAGCAGACACTTCTAAGTATTCGTCCTGCTGGCAGGCGAACTTCTTCCCACGAAAACGCCTTGGCTTGGAAATTCTTTCGAACACCGAGACCCTCCTTGGGGCTTTAGAACAGCAGCATTCTGACAATACCGCCTTGATTATGTTGGCACACGGGCAGCGAGGCTCCTTGTCTTGAGCGTATCTCTTTCGAGGCTTATCCATACCCCCAGCTCTATAGTACAACTCGTCAGTTTGATAACTGGAGTAACTCATAGAGTGTTGGCATGACTTCCCAGGTATAACACCATCATCATCAGATGAATGTGCTTCCCTCTGGGGATGCGACGCTTTATTAGCGTTTTTAAAAGTTGCGCATTCAAGTTTACGCTTCTGCGAGCGTGAACACCTGACGGGCTCTCGAACTTCGACTCGCAATCCAATGCAATCGGTAATAGGGGTTTTCCCTTTGTTATTTTTTTGAGGGGGATTGGTACGACCCCCAGTCTGGTTTATTGTTTGGGAACCTTTCAATGGTCCCAATCGCTCCTTGACAGGTGCTTTACCTCAGTTCTCCGGTAAAGGACCGAGGTGACCTTTCAAAGAAACCCTGGATCTTGAAGGACCCACGTTCTTACCTGGCTCTGCCGGAGGTGCAGGAGCAGGAGAAACAGAATCTGGATTTGAAGGAGTTTGGGTGATAACTCCACCCACTTTTGTCTTAGGTGCCGGTTTTGCCTTTGGCACCCACATCTGCTTGTGTTTTGACGACTTCTTGACCGTCTCCTCTTTTTGCATCTCTTCCGCTTTCTGCAGAAGGAGTCGGGCATGCGCAAGCAAGGCGCGGCGTTTCTTGATTTGCTCCTCGAGCGTGGAGTGATTCCTCTTGACGCGGACCCATTCATTTGTCTCTGCTTTAGAAGAGGAGTTAGTTGTCCGGCGTTGTTGCTCTTGGCGCTGTCTGGACTTTAGATCCTCATTGTAGCGGATCCCGTCCATCGATTCTGCGGCCTTGGCCAGTTGTCGCGCAAGGCGTTGACGCCGTCTTTGACGTGCCCTCTTCGACAAAGTTGGAGCACCTTCAGTAGTTACCTTCGTGGTGGAGGGGAGATCTGCGACCTCAACCCCTTTGAATGCCGCAGGGATGCCCCGGGGCACGGGTGCAGTAGCGGCGAGGGGATCTCGGTTCTTCGAATCGGAGGTCCCGTGAGCATTTCTGGAAGATGAAGTCTTCCTGCGCCTGTTTGGAGAGGCGGATCTGGAGGAGGAGGAAGAGAGGTACTCTTCAAACTTTTGTTAATCGAACTCGTATTCGATCTCCTCGTTCACCCGGATCTTGAATGCCGGTTGTGTCACGACAGCCTCGGCAGCGAGGCTGTTGGCTCCCACTGTGGTCGCCAGCTTGTTTTCATCAAAAGTTGCCTTCATCATTGATTTTATTAAACTTCAAGTGTTACAAATGAATTCAAATAACAAAGAATTAAAAATTACAATTTTCTTGAAAATAAACACAAGATCCGTTCATCGTCTCTTGCTTGCGTGGGTCTTTAGCCTGTGACGGGGATGTCGATATCCGTGGACCACCTGGCAATCAGATCTGGTTCAGAGCTTCGTCAATCCGCGAGGGGATCTAGAAACTGAAGCGCCTATCTCAGAAAAAGCGAGATATTTGCTCTTCTTAGAATTACCGACGAGGGGTAATGCTAAGGAACGGATGCGGGTGACGTAGATCTGATGAAGAACTCCCTCGTGTTGAAGTGCTCGATCACTCTTCAGTTCGGCAGGGCTTCGCCAATTCTCCAAAACTCCAGATCCCCAAAAAATGAGGCCTAAGGCTTCTATTTATAGGCATGATGGATAATGGAGCGGTCAAAATGGACTACAGGGCGTAAATCTGCGTTGGGACACCCCTGGGGTGTCTCGGCTTTTCCGAGACACCCCGGGTGTCCCAGTTCAGCCTGAGACGCTCCGTTGCGTGTTTGTTTGTTTTCGCCGTAACTTCTTCATCCGAACTCGGATTTGAGTGATTCCAAATGCGTTGGAAGCCTGATGAAGAGTTCTATCAGCTCCAATAGTTGGATTATCTGTAGAATGAACGAGACACGAAGGATGTTATTCCTTTTGCAAACATCGCAGGGCTCCCGATTAGCCCATGCCTTCGCTATTCCGAAATTCTGTCAGCTCACGTAGTTTGCCGATTCATTTCAAACGTTCACCAATGTCAATCGAACTCCTGTGAACCGGATAGTGACATTCATTGTCATTCCTTAACACTGAGCTGTTTGTAGAGACCTATAGGCAATTTTCGATGCTTACAAGAGGTAGCGGAGGTGGATTGAGTTTATCAAGGACTACGAGTTCGCGATTCAGTATCATCCGGGGAAGGCGAACATCGTAGCAGATGCTTTGAGTAGGAAGCGTCGAAATCAGATTGTGGCTTTGAGGTGCTCATTGCACCGAGACCTTCTCACTCTTAGCCAGTTTGATTTTAGACCTGAGTTTGGTGGCACTAGTGTATTTTTGGGAGCTATATCAGTGCAACCAACTTGGAGTGGCAGAGTTGTTAGAACCTAATTAGAGGATTCTTGGATTCAAATCCGTAAGGAGGAGATTTCCAAAGAGCCTAAGGCCGATTGGACCATTGGAGCAGATGGAGGTCTACGGATGAAGGGTAGATTAGTTATGCCAGCCAGTGCAGAGCTGAAGAGGGAGTTGTTTGATGAGGCACACCGCACTCGGTACACAGTACATCCAGGGACCACAAAGATGTACAAGGACCTGAAGAGGCACTTTTGGTGGAGTGGTATACGAAAGGAGATTGCAGAGTATGTGGCGAAGTGTTTTACCTGCCAGCAGGTGAAGGCAGAGCACCAGAGACCAGCAGGCATACTTCAGCCGTTGCCTATCCCAGAATGGAAGTGGGCGGACATTTCTATGGACTTTATTGTAGGGTTGCCTAACTCGAAGAAGGGGAATGATTCGGTTTGGGTGATAGTGGACCGGTTGACGAAGTCAGCACATTTTATCCCAGTAAGGACTACTTATTCAGCTGAGATGTATGCGAGGATCTTCATTCGGGAGATAGTTCGATTGCACGGAGTTCCAGATACGATTGTGTCGGATCGAGGATCGGTTTTCACCTCGCATTTTTGGAGGAGTTTTCAGGACTCGTTTGGCAGCAAGCTATCTTATAGCAGTGTATTCCACCCACAGACAGATGGTCAGACAGAGAGGGTGAACCAAGTGTTGGAGGACATATTGCGAGCATGTGTAATTGACTTCCAAGGCAGCTGGGAGGATCATATTCCACTGATAGAGTTCGCTTATAACAACAGTTATCAAGCGACGATCGGTATGGCTCCGTATGAGGCACAGTACGGGAGACCCTGTAGATCACCGATATGTTGGGTGGAGCCGGAGGATAGTTTGATGCTTGGACCAGAGCTTGTGAGGCAAACTACTGAGAAGGTAGCGTTGATCAGGGAGCGGATTCTAGCCACTCAGAGTCGGCAGAAGAGTTATGCAGATAAGAGGCGAAGACCCCTAGAGTTTCAGATTAGGGATTTGGTTATGCTAAAGGTATCGCCTATGAAAGGCGTACAGCGATTCGGGAGGCGAGGAAAACTTGCACCGAGATATATTGGACCTTTCCGGATTTTGGAGTGCATTGGAGCTGTGTCATACAGACTAGATCTTCCAGCTTCTATGTCTAGTATACACAATGTATTCCACATTTCTATGCTCAAGAAACACTTGCATGATGAGGAGCAGCAACGAGTGTTGGATGCACCGGAGATTAAGCTTAGGGATGATTTATCGACTATTGTGATTCCAGTGGCCATACTTGCTAGAGAAGACAAGAGACTCAGGAACAAGGTGATTCCATTGGTGAAAGTTCAATGGAACCGAAGTGGAGTTGAGGAAGCTTCTTGGGAGCGCGAGGAGGACATGCGACACGACTACCCACACTTGTTCGAGCAGGTAAAACTAATTAAAGTATTTATGATATGACTTATTACTTGAATATTTATATCTATCTATATATTGATACTTATATTTAACACTAGAATGAGGGTATTTTTACTTAATTCTTAATCTTTCGGAACACATAGTATATACATGGGGGGTTCCTTGTTTGGATTTTTCGCCCGACGTACTAGTTCCGTTAGATTAGGGGTTAGGTAAGAATATTATCATTTTAGATCGTTAAGTATGAATATCGCTATGTGCTAACTAGCATTTAGTATTGCGAAATGTGTATGTGTGCGGGTTGGATTAGACCCTTATCATGCTTTTCAAGTATCTTTATGAGTTAGATATGATTTCCTGAATTTCAAGGACGAAATTCTTTTAAGGGGGGAAGAATGTAAGACCCCGTAGATTTTGAGTATGTATATGTGCATCAGTAATAAGGTTGAGTGTGCAAAATTTCAAATCATGTGCAGCAGAGTCGTAGCATGCAGTTTTCAGCTCATGAGTCGACCCATAACTCACCATGAGTCGACTCATCAGGTTGAGTCGACCCATGACTGTCATGAGTCGACTCATGATATCAACTCCTATTGTCATGAGTTTCTGCTGAGTCGACTCATCACTCTATGAGTCGACCCAGGACCCATGAGTCGACCTATAAGTGATCATGAGTCGACTCATCGAGGGTTTTCTAGTTTTCTCAGTTCGAGTTTGTTTGGGTTTCGGGTTGGGTTTAACTGTTCATATATATGCTCCTCTACCCGAAAACACTGTATTTTCATCAGTCCTCCCCAGAAACCCTAGTTCCCCTCTCTCCTCTATAAAACCCTAGGTGTTCTTGGTGATTTTGGGACGTTTCAAAGGATTTTTCAGTGGCTTTTTGAGGATTGCAGCGAAGAGGACTGTTCATCATCACTTCTGAGGTGAGTAACATCTCGCCTAATCCTTCTCCCATGTTTTTAACAGTTTATAAATGTTTTTCTTGAGTTTTATTGAGCCTAAGACTTATTTTCAAGTATAAATCAATGTTCTTATTAGGGTGAATGCTAGAAATCATGTGTTTCAGATTTTAAATCCTCACCAACAATGTTTTGAAGAAAACCCAGATCTGGAAATATTTTTAAGAATAACAAATATGAGTTTTTATTTTTATTAAAGGTTTTCACTCATGTTTAGGAGTCAAAAGTTAGGTCTAACATGCTAATGGTCATTGCTCATGCTATATATGAATTTATCTCTGCCTCGTAGTCTAGAATTGATAGTTATGGAGGTGGAGATCAGTATAGAGGAAGTATGGAATGAGATGGTTGAGCTGCAGTTGTGAATTTTCCTGTTCGCAGCCCGTGAGTCGACTCATGACTCATCATGAGTCGACTCATCAGGTTGAGTCGACCCATGACTGTCATGAGTCGACTCACGGAGTTAATTCTTGTTATTCATAAATGTCTGCTGAGTCGACTCATAGCTGATCATGAGTCGACCCATCGGAGTTTTTCCTATTTTGTTTGTATTTCTGCTTGATTTCCTACTGTGCTTATACTTTCATACAGTGTTCATATATGATCGAGGATCTTGTAGAGCTTTTGTTGAACATGAGAATGTTGCCTTGTTTACAGGGTTTTAAATTACAGTATTTATGATTTCATCTACACATATGAGATGATTTTTCTTACACAAGCTTAGATTCGTACAGCGAGGCATGTACAAGAGTAGAACATGTATACCTTTACTACTAGTATTTCATGGTTCATAGACACAGTCCTCGTGTTAGACTATAATCCATGTTAAGTCCTCGTGTTGGACTATAATCCATTAGAGTCCTCGTGTTGGACTATAATCTATTTCAATCATGTTTTAGACTTTTGCTAAACCTTGAGCATGTTATTTAACCAAGTTGGGTACGCGACATATTGTATTTGGCCGGGGCATGATAGCTACCTAGGTTGAACATGACACCTATTGTAGTTTCGTTTTATTTCCATGTTATCGGTAGAGATGGGTATGTATTCTTTTTCTTTATTTTTCTTGTGACCAACTTCGGGTTTTGTATTTAGGGATCTACAATTTGAGATACAAGGTATATACATGAGGGTTTCCTTGTTTGGATTATTTCGCTCGACGTACTTATGCTCGTGTTGTATTTCCCTAAGTACTAAAACCCATAAGTGTTTGCGTAAATGATTTATATTATATTGTATTAACTGTATGTTCATATACAACGAGCCCTATCCCTTGGGGTTGGTTGTGATGTTGCTCGCTAGCGCTTTGACGCTCGTTGTCCCTCCCCCTTTCAGGTAACTAGCCAGGAGCCCGGAGAGTCGCAGGTTGAGGACGACCCTTACTAGTATCTATTATCCTCTTATTAGATGTATTTTATTTTTTTACTCCACTTGAGACATTTTAGACTAGAGAGGTTTATGTTCTAGAGTTGTAAAGGCTGTGTGCCTTATTTTCCTGTATCAGATATTATGTATTTTGAGACATGTTGAGATCTCCAGATTGTCATTATTCATTTCAGACTTGACTATGTATTCTAGCTATTTGGTTGATGAGATGTGTTAATTCGATGTTCTATCATTTCATCAAGTTTCTGTTGTAAAACCTTTTACTTGTTTTGTACCTACACCTGTTGTTGACTCCTCTAGAGAGATAGTGATTGTGATGGTGAAACATGTTATTGCACGGTGGGGTGCATGGCAGGTTTGACATTTCTGGTTTTACCTTAGACTGCAGCCTTGCGTGAACCCAGGGGCGTCACACTGTGCATGTCTTGAGTCGACTCATGAATAATGTTGAGTCGACTCATAAACTGTTGTGTAGTTTATAATTTATTTCTGATGAGTCGACTCACAACATCATGAGTCGACCCATCAGGTTGAGTCGACTCATGCCTATCATAAGTCGACTCATAAACAATACTGAAAAGTGTGTTTTGTTTATGATGAGTCGACTCATGATCTTATGAGCCGACCCATGGTTAATGAGTCGACTCATAATTTTTATGAGTCGACCCATAAGTTGGTTTTTAGCCTGTAATGACTACTTATGAGTTGACTCATGAACAGTACCGAGTCGACTCATAACACTGTAATAGCTATATTTCCAGACTGTATTGTTTTTGGGTTTTTGATCTTTTTGCCTTGTTTTCTCTTGGCTTTGAGGTTCCTATAAATACTCCCACATATCCTTAGTTCTAAACATCCAAGAAAAGTTTAAACACGTTTTTAAATGGTGTTTAAGTGTGTTTAAGTCTGGTTTAAATTTGTTTGGTTTGTGAAGAAGCTTTCACAAGCGGAGGAGATCATCTATATTGTTTGAGCTCCATTTTAATCCATCCCTCCATCTTGTTTTTTTAGAGAAGAATTTCTAAACTCAATACTAGCTTTGTATTAATTATTTGTTATTTATCATTTTCATCAAGCTAGGGTTTTACATTGAGTTTATAATTGATTTTTTCATTGCTTACACACACAACCATTGAGCTTATTGTATTTGCATATATTGTATAATTGGGTTGTGGGGGGAGTTGTATCAAATTAGAGTGAGATTAATTGAGTTCTCATCCATTGTAGAGAACAATCAAAGTTGTATTCGTGCCTAATTGTGTAGATCACCTTGTAATACACTTGTACATCAAGAGAAGTGTGTGGTGAGAGACGGGGTCGTCCCAAAAGGAGTAGGGTAGGTAACAATACCTAGAGAGAGGTTGTAATTCCTAACACTTGAGGGAGATACGGACTAGAGACCAACACTTGAGAGAGTGTAAAGTGAGATTGCAAGAATGTGAGATTGTGAAGTTTTTGGTGAACTAGAAAACCGAGTGTGAGGTGTAAATGTTATTCGGGTGAGCGTAGAAAACCTAGTTGTGATAGTGAAGATCTCCTCAAGGTGAGGAGCGGAGACGTAGGTCATGGGGACCGAACTCCGTGATCATATCGTTTGTTTGTGATTGCTTTGTCGTACTTTTTTTTTATGTTCATATCTTATATCGTCTTTGTATATTGCTTGTTGCTTATATTTCCCACTATCTAGTTTAGATTGTTTACCTTCTGTATTTGTATATCCTCGTATATATCTCATAGTATATCTCATTGCTAGGATATTTTCCTTTGTTTATATTGTATATTCTTGATCATAACATATTGTATATCTATCTTGCAAGAATAATTTATTAATAAGATTTTATTGGCATAAAACCAGATTAGATTAGCACAACACCCTAATTACCCCCCTCTAGGGTCTAATAATTGGTATCATAGCTTGGTGCTCTTTGATTTAAGGGCTAATCACCTTGAATTAGTGCTCTTTGATTTAAGGGCTAATCACCTTGAATTAAAGATCTAAGTTATGTTTTTATGCTAATCTTATTTAGATTTCCTTTGTTATCTTGCTTGCACATATATACATATGTTATGGATATGCACGGTGCATCTAGTTTAGGTTAATGCCATCAATATTGCTCCAAAATTAGATAATTTTCCTTATGCCCAATGATGTGTTAGATTTAAGCTATTTGTTGGATCTAAACATTATGATTTATGGAAAATTATAGATGATGCTTATATTGTGCCCACTACGGAGAAATCCAAGTGGAATAAAAATGATCATCGAATGTTTATAACGAACAAAATTTTGTTAGAATATTTGCTAAATGCTTTTGATTCATCTATGTCTAACAAGTTTGTTCATTTTGATAGTGCTTACAATTTATAGAAATTCATAGAAGCATATCAAGGCAACTTGGAGGAAATCCGACATAGTTTGGAGGATTCTTCTTCAAGTGATATTGGAGCTTCTTCATGCACACGACTACTAGGCGTTAGCCCTAGTGTGGTATGCGGTTTCGAACCCGATAATAATTTATCTAGCGATGAACTTGCTTGTGCTAGTAAAAAATTATTGCATACCTATAACAAATTGTATAAAAATTTTATTATCCTACAAAGCAAGCATGTAGAATTAAAATCCGATCATGATGAGCTAGTGTTAAAATTGGATGTCATTGCAAAAGAAAATGCCATGCTTAAAGAAAACAATGACATGTTAATTTTGAAAAATAAAAAATTAACCATATCTATAACTAGCTTATCTCATAAAAAAGATAATGCCATATTAGAAGTAGAGAACATAAAAATTAATACTGCTTCCTTTATAAATGACTATATATGTTCTACTTCTAATAAAAATGTATATGTGCCTAATAATGAAGATTTGAATCTTGTGAATAAACGTATTTCATCTTTAGATTCAACTTTAAAAATATGCATTGATAATCATAAGAAGCTTATGGATATGTGTGCTAAGTCTAAGTCAAAATCATCTACTCATTATGCACATATATATAGCAAAGTTTACAAGTGCTCTATTTGCGACCGTAAAGGCCATTTAGCTAAATTTTGCTATGATGCACACAAACATAAGAATTCTAATGCTCCCTGTGCATCTCATATAGCTTCTTCATCTTGTACACTTACACATTCACATGCTCATTCTCACAAAGTTCATCATAAGCATGCTAGTGTGTTCAAGTGTGAGCATTGTGATCGTTTTGGTCATTTGGCTGAATATTGTTTTGATTTGAAAAGGAAATCTCGTTTGCCATATGTTTCTAGTAGACCACATGTGTTTGAATGTGATAATTATGGTTGATTTGGCCATCTGGTAAAGTTTTGTCATGATTTGAAAAAATATTCAAACTTGCCAAATTTCTCAAGTAGACCACCTTTGTTTAATGATGTTTCTCATTTGCAAAATAATTTTAAAAGACAATCTTTATTTTCAAATAATTCTCTTGCACGAGCTAATGATCCACAAAAACAAATGGGTCTCTTTCATTGCACATATTGTAATTGGAAGGGTCATTTGAGTGAATATTGTTTTGACCATGTTAGTGCACCACATATGCCCAAAAAGGTTCATAACCCTAGTGCTTTGAGCTTTATTGATAGGGGTCATGTCCCTAAATAATTCGGCACCAAGAATGCTTGGGTGCCAAAATGATTTTTAAACCAAGAATTTTAGTGTTTTTATCTTTTATTTTCTTGGTTTTGTAAAATGTGCTTTGAAAACTTTTAATATGAAAACAATTTTTCTTTGATCAATTCCTTTATTTTCATGATTATTAGTTTTGCTTTTGATGAGAGGTTTATGTTTATATAACCCTCCGGATTTATTGGGTGTTTATTCCCAAACCTTATTTACCGGATGCTAAAAATATTTATGTGGGTTGAAACAAGCTCAAAAGCTTGATATGGTTGCTTCTCTCATTTGTGAAAATCAATAATGATTTGGTTTTATACTTTTAAAGATGATTTTCCCCTATAGTTCATGACTCTTGTACGTTTTGTAATCTTATTTTTGAACTATGAAAATTTTATTTTGATTTGTTCTTTTGAATTCATTATATAGCACAAATAGATGATTCAAATTTCAAATATGCTTTATAATGTATTCTATGAGTGGTTTGATCAAAGTTCTTCAAAGAATTTTTTTTATTGATCAAACATCATTTTTGGGCTTAAAATTTGATTTATAATTTCATTTGGTTGATTTGTTTTCACATGATAACTTTTTGCATGATTCTCATATTCCTCTCTCTTTTGATTTCATAAATCTATTTATATTTTTATTTTTTTATGAGTAATGAGACACTTTTTTTATATTGATATATCATTATGTGTCCTCATTATATTTTTTATATGTGAGTGGTGTTTAGCATATTTTTTATCTATGCTTGCTCACATATATTTACCTTGATCTTTATCGTATATATCTCATAAGGCATTTTTATAGGGGGAGCAATCCTTATATATCTCTTTTTGTTATACTCATCCATGCTTATTTGTAGGGGGGGCTTTCGCTCTCTTTATTCTTTTGTTTTCCCTTTTTTGATGTGTCAAAGGGGGAAAAATATTATGAGTATAACCTTTCTTATTTATATGCATGATATATTCTAATTTATATATTCATTTCTTTCATGCATATATATCTCTTTTGTAAACTGTTTGTCATCATAAAAAAGGGGAAGATTGTTAGCCTTCTTGTTTTGATGATGTTTAACAAACAATTTACGACTAATGTTATTTGTCTAGTATTTGTGGTTTTCTATTTATCATAGACAAACAACATGTTGGAAGTTGGATGGAATTACGCCATAACGATCATATCAAATGGAGGTTGACGGAAATAGTAGAGTGAAGCTACGCAATTCAAGTTAAAGATTCAAGTTCAAGCTTCATCCGTAAGTGTACCAAGTCGAGCTTATTGAAGACCTATAGCTTGGGTAATCTAGTTTAGGAGTTTATATTATGTGAGTTAAGTACCTTAAGCTCAATCATATATACGCACACATTTTATTGGTTTTTTGTATATATATGTAGTTATATATACACACACACACACACACACACACACACACACACACACACACACACACACACACACACACACACACATACACACACACACACACACACACACACTTTAATTGTGGTTTCCATGTATATATATAGTTATATATATACATATATATCATAGTTTGATAGTTTTCAAGTTTTAATATAAAACAATTGAATACAATTGAAAATACATTTCTTGTTTCGTACTTGTATGCATATATGATTTTATCAATATCAATTTTATTTAGTTCAATAAAATCATATTTATTGTTTTTGAAAAGTTTACAAAATATGCAATTTTCTGAAAATATTATATTCTTAGTTTTTGGACTTAACAATAATTATATATATCTTTTATTAATTCTACAAAATCTTTTTATAATGTTTCAAAACATGGTTAAGCTAAAATGTCAAAACTCATGTGTTTACATTTCATGTTTTGGACTATTTTATAAAATGTGGAGATTTCTCATTTGGGAGATGCTTTTTGAAAACCAGTTTTAGTAACATGTTTATTATCATGTCTACACTCATTTCCTAAAGTTTTATATTTTTCTGATTTTATTTGCTATTTTAAAAGGAGTTTGAAAATCAGATTTTTGTTTAAAGCAGGCCGTGTGCATGTCTTGAGTCGACTCATGAACAATGTTGAGTTGACTCATAAACTGTTGTGTAGTTTATAATTTATTTCTGATGAGTCGACTCACAACATCATGAATCGACCCATCAGGTTGAGTCGACTCATGCCTGTCATAAGTCGACTAATAAACAGTACTGAAAAGTGTATTTTATTTCTTATGAGTCGACCCATGGTTTATGAGTCGACTCATGGTTTATGAGTTGACTCATGATTTTTATGAGTCGACCCATAAGTTGTTTTTTAGCCTGTAACGGCTACTTATGAGTCGACTCATGAACAGTACTAAGTCGACTCATAACATTGTAATAGCTATATTTCCAGACTGTATTGTTTTTGGATTTTTGGTCTTTTTACCTTGTTTTCTCTTGGCTCTGGGGTTCCTATAAATACCCCCACATATCCTCAGTTCTAAACATCTAAGAAAAGTTTAAACAAGTTTTTAAAGGGTGTTTAAGTGTGTTTAAGTTTAGTTTAAAGTTTGTTTGGTTTGTGAAGAAGCTTTCACAAGGGGAGGAGATCATCTATATTGTTTGAGTTTCATTTTAATCAATCCCTCCATCTTGTTTTTCAGAGAAGAATTTCTAAACTCAATACTAGATTTATATTAATTATTTGTTGTTTATCATTTTTATTAAGCTAGGGTTTTACATTGAGTTTATAATTGATTTTCTCATTGCTTACACACACAACCATTGAGCTTATTGTTTTTGCATACATTGTATAATTAGGTTATTGGGAGTTGTATTAATTGAGAGTGAGCTTAATCGAGTTCTCGTCCATTGTAGAGAGCAGCTAAAGTTTTATTCGTGCCTAATTGTGTAGATCACCTTGTAATATACTTGTACATCGAGAGAAGTGTGTGGTGAGAGACGTGGTCGTCCCAAGAGGAGTGGGGTAGGTAACAATACCTAGAGAGAGGTTGTAATTCCTAACACTTGAGGGAGACATGGACTAGAGACCAACACTTGAGAGGGTGTAAAGTGAGATTGCAAGAGTGTGAGATTGTAAAGTTTTTGGTGAACTAAAAAACCGAGTGTGAGGTGTAAATGTTATTCGAGTGAGCGTAGAAAGCCCGGTTGTGATAGTGGAGATCTCCTCGAGGTGAGGAGTGAAGACATAGGTCGTGGGGACCGAACTCCGTGATCATATCGTTTGTTTGTGATTTTAGCATACTTATTTTTATGTTCATATCTTATATCGCATTTGTATATTGCTTGTTGCTTATATTACTCACTATCTAGTTTAGATTATTTACCCTTGTGTTATTTGTATATCCTTGCATATATCTTATAGTATATCTCATTGCTAGGATATTTTTCTTTGTTCATATTACATATTCTTACTCATAACATATTTTATATCTATCTTGTAAGAATAATTTATTAATAAGTTTTTATTGGCATAAAATCGGATTAGATTAGCACAAGACCCTAATCACCCCCTCTAGGGTCTAACATTCTACTCTCGGGAATTTGGTTCGGTCGACCGTCACAGTCGACAGCGATATCTACGCGATCGACCGCTGTGGTCGATCATGACGCAGTCAAACAGTTTCCTTAACTATTTTGGATTCTATTTCTTTCAAGACTATATATACCTAAACGTTTTTAGGGCTTTGTAGTACATGAAAAAAGAGCTTTTGACAGTAGAAAAGGAGAGAATCCCAGAGAGAAAAAAATCCTAGTTTGAGAGTTTGTATTTCTTCTTCAATTAATCAAAAGAATTGTGTGGTATGGCTCCTGATGACGTAGGCACGTTGCCGAACCTCGTTAAATCTGTGTGTTCATCTCCTTTATTATTCCTGCAAGTTTTGATCTTTATTTGTGGTGAATTTTCCTACTTTTCTACTTTCAACACATGTTTCGGAAGGGCAATGGTTCGATTGATTGTTTCGTACCCCCAACAACTGGTATCATAGTTTTGTTCAACAATTTGTGTGAAAGCCATGACAGAGGAAATCAAATCTAAGATCAAGAAGTTTAACGATTCAGATTTCGCCTACTGAAAGTCATAGATGGAGGACTATCTGTACCAGAAGGACTTATATCGCCCATTGATGGGCAATGATAAGAGACAAAAAAAGAGGAGTCAGATGATGATTGGGAGATACTGGATTGGAAGGCTCTAGGGTAAATCCGGTCGTCGCTCGCCAAATCAGTAGCCCACAATATCTTGAAGGAGAAGATGACGGTGGGGCTTATGGAAGCGCTCGTGAAGATGTACGAGCAACCTTTGGTAGCAAATAAGGTGCATCTCGTAAAGACTCTTTTCAACCTCAAGATGGCAGAAGGACGGTTCTTCACGATGCACCTCAGTGAGTTCAACATGATTGTTGATCAGCTTATCTCCGTAGATATCATATTCGATGATGAAGTGCAAGCCTTATTGATTCTATCACAGTTATCGGATAGTTAGACAGGTTATGTGACGACAATCAGCAATTCGGCGGGGAAAGAGAAATTAAAGCTGAGTGAGGTTGTTAGCATGGTTCTATCCGAGGAGGTTAGAAGAAAATCGTCTGAATCAGAAGGTTCATGTTCAGTTCTAAGTTTCGAGCAGAGAGGTAGAAACCAGAAGAAAGGAAACCAGAACAGGAATCAATTGAAATCAGTGAAGAAGAGGTCAAACTCAAAGGTTAGGTCTATTAAAGGAAAGTGTTGGAACTGTGGCCAGGAGGGCCATATGTCTTCAGTCTGCAAGAGTCTAAAGAAGGATGCAGGTGAGCAGGAGGCTCATATCATGCAGGATGCCTTGATCCTTGCTATGGATAGCGACTCGGATTCTTGGGTCATCAACTCAGAAGCCTCTTTCCATGCCACTGTTAACAGGAAGCTTTTGTAAATTTATGTTGTAGAGGACTTTGGAAAAGTGTATTTGGGGAATAACGAGCTATGTAATATTGTTAGAAATGGTGAGTGGAGCTTAGGAGGTCATCCATGGTGCCCAAACCAAATCTCAGATATCTTTTAGCTCTTGATTACTTATTGTTGACAGATAGCGGTGAACCGAAATGTTATGAGGAGGCAATGCAAGTGAATGAATATCAACAGTGGGAGCATGCGATGCAGGAGGAGATGGATTCTCTACTCACTAATGAGACATGTAAGTTAGCACAGCTATCTGCACAGAAGAAGGCATTACATAACAAATGGGTCTACCGGGTCAAGCAGAAGAGTGATGGAAGCAAGAGATTCAAGGCCGGATTAGTAGTGAAGGGGTTTCAACAGCGGGAAGGAGTGAACTATACGGAGATATTTTCCCCTATCGTGAAGCTCACAACTATCAAAGTGGTGTTGAGATTGGTAGCTGTAGAAGATATCTTTCTTGAGCAGTTAGATGTGAAGACTGTCTTTCTTCATGGTGACTTGGATGAAAAAAATCTACATGAAGCATCCTGCTGGCTTCATTGAAGAAAAAAATGAAGAGATGATGTACAAGTTCAAGAAGAGCTTATATGGTTTGAAACAGGCTCCGAGACAATGATATAAGAAGTTTGATAACTTCATGCAAAACAATGGCTATAGAAGATACAATTCGGATCATTGCTGTTATTTCAAGAGGTTCGAGTCCAGCTTTATTATCTTGTTATTATATATTGATAATATGTTGGTAGCAGGACCGTGTTTAGAAGATATAAATAGTTTGAAGAAGCAGCTAGCAAAGGAATTTGTAATGAAGGATCTAGGTGCAGCGAAGCAGATTCTAGGGATGTGAATCAGTAGGGATGAAGTTGAATAGACGTTGAGATTGAGCCAAGCTGAATACATTGAGAAGGTACTTTGGAGGTTCAACATGCAGAATGCTAAAGTTGTTAGCACGCCCTTTGGAAGTCAGTTCAAGCTATCTGAGGATCAATCGCCTAAGACAGATGCAGATAGAGAGCATATGAGCAGAGTGTCATATTCTTTGGCCATTGGGAGTCTCATGTACGTGATGGTTTGCACGAGGCCGGACATCGCCCATGTAGTAGGAGTTCTGAGCAGGTTTGCAAGAAATCAAGGGAAGCAACATTGGGAGGCCATAAAGTGGATATTGCTATACTTGAGGGGAACAACGTACAAACCACTATGTTTCAGGAGGAAGTAGTTGGTGCTACAGGGATACGTGGATGCAGACTTCGCCGGTGATCATGATACGAGGCGAAGCACCATTGAGTATGTTTATACCTTAGCGTCGACAACAGTGAGCTGGGTCTCACTTTTGTAGAAAATTATGACTTTATCTACAACCGAGGCTGAGTATGTCGCTGTGACCGAAGCAAGCAAGGAAATGATCTGGTTGAACGAGTGCTTGGAAGAGTTGGATCTAAAGCAATAGAGATGAGTTCTTTATTGTGATAGTCAGAGCGTTATACATCTTGCTAAGAATCTAGTATATCATGCTAGAACAAAGCACATCGACGTAAAATATCATTTTATATACTCACTAGTCAAAGACGAAAAGTTACACTTAATGAAGATTTTGGGGAGTTAAAATTCGGCGGACATATTGACGAAGGCAGTCACCATTGAGAAACTAGATTTGTGCGCAACTTCAGTTGGCCTTCACGAGTAGAAGACGAAGGCGGAGTCACACTACGAGGATTGGCGAGATCAAAGGGATATTGATGATTGAAGAAATGATTTTTTCGAGGAGGAGAAGATACTTGCGAAGAAGGGAGAGTTCGGGTGAACTCGCTGATGGCACTTTGGTCTCCAAGTGGGAGATTGTTAGTCTAAAGTGTAGACCCAAAGTCAAATCTGGAGCTAGAATCAAAACGAGGGAGAAAATTAAGAAAAACAGGAGAAGACCTGCACGGTCGACCGTGACGGTCGACCGCGACAGTCAACCGCGACGGTCGACCGTGACGGTCAACCGCGAACGTGCACAGAGCTGAGAAGAGGCTGGAGCTGAAGGCGGTCGACCGCGAGGACCCTGTAGGGATTTTTGGTCTCCGGAATCAGTTCGGTCGACCGTGGCGGTCGATCGCGCCAACACTACAATGTTTTCTTCTCTCGGGAATTTGGTTCGGTCGACCGTCATAGTCAACCTCAATACCTGCGCGGTTGATCGCCATGGTCGACCGCGACATAGTCAAACAATTTCCTAAACTGTTTTCGATTCTGTTTCTTTCAGGACTCTATATATACCTAAACATTTTTTAGGGCTTTGTAGTACATGAAAAAAGAGCTTTTCACAGTAGAAAAAAGAGAGAATCTCAGAGAGAAAAAACCCTAGTTTGAGAGCTTGTATTTCTTCTTTAATTAATCAAAATAATTATGTGGTGTGGCTCCCGAGGACGTATGTACGTTGTCGAACCTCGTTAAATCTGTGTGTTCGTCTCTTTTATTATTCCTGCAAGTTTTGATCTTTATTTGTGGTGAATTTTCCTACTTTCCTACTTTAAACACAAGGTCCGGAAGGGCAAGAGTTCGATTGATTATTTCGTACCCCCAACAACATCAACAGATAGTTAGAAATTAGAATACAACCTGTATATAGCACCAAATCGTAATAGATATCAGACTAATATGAATAAAATAAGGTACCATTTCCATTTCGAACAACAAGAACTTCTACCTCGCTCAACTCATGATCTAAAAAGCCAAAATGAAATAGGATGAGGGACTAGAAATAGAATAGAACTAAGGTGCATTAGAGAAGAAGCAAAAGAGAGGGAGAGGAAATTAATTACTCCAATAGCACAGACAGCTCCAGTGCCCATCCTCTTGATCCGATCGAGACACATACAAACTAAAAGATCAGAACACAAATTGATCTCGACCTCCTAAATTACACATTACTTGAGAACAATGCTGAAAGATTAATATAACTCGTCATACTTCACCATGGAGATTCCTCTCTTATTACAATAGTCCTTATGGCCGACTTCCCTAAAATAAACATTCCTTCCTTAGGTATGCATTCATCAAATCAAACATTGATCTCAACGATTTTCTTCAACAATCTATTAGGTTTCATAATCTCCAACTTTCTCAATATCCTATACATCTAGCATTATAATTCATCATCTAAACTTTGCCCTTTTGAGATCTTTCGTGTAATCCATTTGCATGGCCTTTAGCTATATCATATATATCTAAAAAAAATATAAACAATATTCCTCAAGAAAATTAAATTTACATAGTTTTTTAAATATTGATCTAACTGAACCACAAAGAAATCAAAAAAAGGGATCGAGAACCTCACCGCTCCGCACGAGAACTGCGCTTCTCCTCTTTAGAAAGCTAAAACAGGACCCCAAACCTCTCAGCGCATCGTTGCTTCTTCTCGAGATCACAGATCTTGAGGTCGTTGGCTTCACGTCCCGAGGGTCCTCGCTTCCGTCACCGTCGCCGCTAACGGTCTCCGGTTCTGCTCCATCTGAGGTGGGAGAGAAGTTGAGTGGGTAGGAGAGGATGAGGATTTGATCGACGTTAAAGTAGGGTTTAGGCAAAGTTTAACTAGAGTTTTGGAGACGGAGAGAGAAGAGAATAAGGGGGGGAGGGAGAGAGAGAGAGAGAGAGAGAGAGAGAGAGAGAGAGAGAGGAGATCGATCGGGGAAAGAGTCATAGTTTTGGAGAGAGAAAGAGAGAAGTGAGAGATCAGGAAAATCGGAGGCGTCGAGCGAGCAATTCCATCTCTCTCCCTTGTTTTCACCTGGGCAGCAAAGAGCAAGGAGAAGCAAAAAAATAAGTAGGGAAAAATGTGTCCAGGCCCTAAAAGCAAAAACTTTATGTGACGAGGCCCTTTGTATTTTGCCCAATGTGGATAAGCCCTAAGTACACAGTATTTATGACGAGGCCCAAAGTATCGAATTTTTAAAAAAGCCCAGTAGAAGTTATAAACTTGCAACTTTGATGGGACTGAACTCGGTTATTGTGCCCCTCCCTGTTCATTCACAATTTCTCCATCATTAATCCAATCTCTCTCTCTCTCTCTCTCTCTCTCTCACTCCCTCTATCTCTCAACTTCTCCTTCTCTCTCACTTCC